>JAVYIG010001456.1:0-242500 GCA_035222895.1 Strongylocentrotus droebachiensis
CGCACCAACCGAAAGGAAAAAAACACTCCGGCTCCCAGGTTCGTGCCAGGCACCCACACAATGGAATGCAGTGGAGGTTGGAATAGGACTGTTGTAGGCTCGCTTATTTTTTTTTTTCTAAGCATAATGGGCGCACACTTCCAATTCCATCAAGGGTCTTTTCTCTACCTGAAGTTATTTTGATAGAAGAATTATGCCCAGATAATACTTAGGGGCCAAAGATAAAGAGTATATTTAAAATCCTAAAACATCCCCTTTTGCCAACGGGGGGGGGGGGGTGTTTGAACACCCAACCCTCCCTCTTGATACACCATTGCTGGTCACCATCAAACGTTAATGTGCACTCATAATTATACTGGCTCTAACCTGTTCCATGTTTCAAATTGTTGAAGGGTTCGCGTTAGACATAGAGCCAGAAATGTTATCTTTATCGTACCATAGCCAGCCATTGTAAATTCTCCTTTTCAAGTACTGCTTTTTATCGCTCAATTGTTTTCATTTTTAATGGTATCTATGCCCTTGGTTGAGCATAATTAAAGAGTCTCCCGTTTGTGATTCATCTCTCTCATCATTTTATCCTACCGATAACGACATTTTATTTCGGGAAATGGTATGGCTAGTTGTAAAGAAATAAGCCACAAAGTCTCTTTCACTTCGTGATTTTTTTTTACTCACAAATTTAATTACAGAGAGGTTAACATTTATGGAGTGTACACACGCACAATGGTTCGCACTTCAGTGATTGAAGCGGTGCCAAGAACAGACGCCATAATATCAAAAAGGGGAATCCCTCCAAAATTTAACTCTAAGAATACCAGACAGAATGATGTTTTGGATGAACGCGCAGGGTCTGTACAAAAGAGCTCTAATGGCACAGTATAGGTTAACATCACGGAATTGTGCGTGAATTCAAATCCAATCATGCATAAAACTCTTTTGATCTACAATAGCCTTAAAATGTGTTTTGCACTCTTTCTAATCAATGTACATTATATTCCTTTCATGATGGAAATATAGGCTATAAAGTACGATAACCCTTAAAGCGGAAAATAATCAAGTGCACAACGCTGTAAACTGACTGTATTGGTATTTGGCAGACGGAAAAGACATGTGTCGAAATTCAAAATCCCTTGCAAAATTCTTTGTTTACTAAATAAACTTAGCAGTGAGCACTAATCTTTTCCAAACGAATGCATGTAATGCGGTGGTCACAACCCGCCGTACTTGCAAGTGCGTGCTGTCTACGTGCAAAAACGTGGGCAAAATTTGGGTATCCGTACGTGATGAGTACCGCTTCCGTACGGATTTGGGAGCACGCAGACACACCGTAGCACTTTTAGTGCACGTGAAACTTTCGCTGCGTTCGGGCTGCGTTCGGGCTACCGATTCACCCCAGTGCGTGTGACGTGCGTGGCCGGTACTGCCAACGAGCGCACAACGTACTGACTCCGTGCGTCTTTTAAAGGCACACGTGATAAGTGCGTGGTCCGTGCTTACTCGCCACTTCCCCAGTTCAGCTATCCAATGAGCACGCAGAACTCACGTGGACCGTACCGAGTAAGCACTTACAACGCACGTTGTTCACACTGATTTATGCAGTATATAGTCTCTTCGGTGGAATGTGCGGCATCTTGAGGCAGCAACAGCTGGGACTGCTGGAGAACATCGGAATGTCGTCCTATATAAACACCGAGTTCATCGCACGTGCACGCACTTACAACATGCGAGTGAGTAATGACACCGTACGTGAGCAGCACTTGTAAGTACGGCCTCCGTACGATAACGTGGCAACCGCACGGAGACCGTACGTTGTAAGCACGTTGTAAGCACGTACAACGCACTTACCACGTGCGCAACATACGATGCACGCAACCGTTCACGGCCAGGCGTGGCGTGCGGGCCACGTACTTACAAAGTGCGTGTGACGCGCGTTGCCGGTACTCCCTCCCTGCCTTTGCCATTCCCTCCCTACGTTTTCAGAAAAACGTGGCGGCCGTGGCCTCCCCAAAAACCGTACGGACTAAAAACACGCACGGTGGGATGTGACCAACGCTTGACTGATCTGACCATCGAAGTAAAATAAGCTGGCTAAGGCAATAGTTCGCAATGGGGTAAAAAAAATAGTCCATGGAAATTATGTATGCATTCAAATTTTTGACCAAGGCAATGCCGTAATAACCTCAGTGTCCTCTCATATGAAATTAAAATAAGCGAATTTACATAGGCTGCCCCATGGCTGCAAGAAGCCTGGGTGCAGATATCAAGTTATTAAAGGCATCGTTTAACAATGTTAAATCTGAGATGCATGGCCCTACGTGTTATCCGTGCCTGTGGTATGGTGTAATATTGAACCTCTAAACAAATTGCGTTTCAAATTGATAATGAAGTGCCTCAAAAAAGTAAAAATCTTACAGTGACCAGTTTTACCATACTCATTTCCAGGCGCGTACGCAGGGGGAGGGGGGGATGTTTTGGAGGTTAACCCCCCCCCCCTCAATTTTTTTTTTGGAAAAAAATGAATACTCCTTACCCCCCCCCCCCCCCCCCCTCTCACTGAGCGAAATATCGGTCGGCGCAATTTCACATTTTCAAACACCCTTTTGAAAAAATCCTGCGTACGCCACTCCTTATCCCCCCCCTCCCTCCCCCCCCCCAAATAGACTGTAGCGTTATGCAAACCGTTAGGAAAACGTCAAATATGATTTTGATTTCCAATCATCAATATCTTGATAATTAGACAGGCGATCGGTTTGTAAAATTCACGGGGTTCCTGACTGACCTAAAGGTTTATAGTTATCATTGTAGCATGAGCTAAATCCAGGATTTTGTTTCAGAATCTGAGACAAATTTACCCAATCCCTTTAAGGAAAGAAAACACACGTTCAGTCTTTTCAAAAGCAAACATTGGCAGCGCCTGAAATTGAATTGTTTAGCAGTCAGGCTATTCCATGACCCATGCGTAAGCAAGAAATCCGTTTATGAGTTTTTCTGTAACTGGGACAGTGGCGGATCCAGGGGGGGGGGGGGCCCTTGAGAAAAAAATCATGTAATAACACGTGATTTTTACCTTTTTTTTGGGGGGTGCACATTTTTTAATTTCCGAGGACCAAAGGAAAAAAAATGTGCTCACTACCCCCCCCCCCCCCCCCCCCACCCCCCCCCCCCCCCCCCCCCCCCCCACTGAGCGAATTTTCGGCCAGCACGATTTTCAAATTTTCGGAAGCAAAAAAAAAGAAAAAGTGCTCACTACCCCCACTATCAATGTCTAACCCAAGGTCACTGCACCATGTTGACTCATTTCCATACGGTACTTCCCTAAAGAAAACGTGTTTTGCTAAGACATGCATGGTCTGCAATGCAACAAATGCATACTGATAACTGGAAATGATTTACCATCATCATCATCATCGTAGTCGTCGTCGTCGTTGATATCATAAGTAAGATTATCTTGACTAGGATTTTTGTCCTCACCTTCACTGCATTATCATTACCACATTATAGTTAATCAGATAAATATTTGCTTTTTTTATGAGTAATTCAACTATGAAAGATAATAATCAGCGTCCTCCACGCAAAGTTAGTATTTTAATTATTTTGTAGTGTAATAGAAACTTCAGTATGGGGCAAATATATGCTTCTTTATTACAAATTGTGTCAAAAACCCGTTTAAAACAGGGACTCGCTTTAACCTTCTTTGGGCAAGACTATTTCTCTCATTGAAATGTTGTATGTAGTTTCATGTAATTGTCTCCGTGGAAAAAACTAAAAGGACAAACGTTTCCACCCTTTATTTTAGAGGGAAATGGAAGGGGGATGAAATGCACTCGTTTTATATTGAACGAAATGTTGATGATGTCTGATTGTTGGTAAAAAAGAAGAAAAAGTGAAGGAGAGAAGCCTAACAATGGAATAGTAATGACTGATATTTGAATTACGTTGAATATTCGCGTTACGATTTAGCTCACCGCACAGGACTTTGGAACTGATTGAAAACTTCAAGAATGACAATTGCCCATTGCGATTATGAATTTGAGAAAAAAGGAAATCAGTGTAGTGTATACGTATGCTTGTAACATGCAACATGCAACCGGACTGTCTACTACGAAAGCTCTAGATTCTTAATTCGTCGAGCGTAATGAGAGAAGCAGTCGATTACAATAAACTGTGCTAGAATAGGATGTCTGATAAACCAGTGCTACTTAAAGCATGGAGGACATAAACCGACAGCTTCATGAGGCAGCTTCAAGTGGTAAAATCAAAAGTGTCCAAAAAATGCTAAAACTGGGTTCTAACATAAACCAGACAGACCAAGATGGAAACACACCCTTACACACGGCGTTTCTGTATGGCCAGGAGACTGTCATCGAGTATCTGATAAGTCATGGAGCTGATGTGGAGGAGGCGACTCCAGATGGAAAAACACCCTTACATCTTGCTGCATCACTAGGATCTCTTAAAGCAACGAAAGTTATACTCAGTCATGGAGCTAAACTGGACAAAAAAGGCAAGGATGGCTACTCTGCATTGCACACTGCTGCTCATCATGGCCATCTTGATATCACCGAATATCTGATCAGTCAAGGAGCTGAAGTACATAGGGGGAATAATAACGGTTCCACTGCATTACACAGTGCTGCTCAGGGGGGTCATCTTGATATAACCAAATATCTGATCAGTCAAGGAGCTGATATGAATAAGGGAGATAATGACTGTTGTACTGCATTACACATAGCTGCTCAGAATGGTCATCTTGATTTTACCGAATACCTGATCTGTCAAGGAGCTGAGGTGAATAAGGGAGATAATGACGGTTGGAATGCATTTCACATTGCTGCTTATAATGGCTATTTTGAAGTCACCAAATATCTGATCAATCAAGGAGCTGAGGTAAATAGGGGAAATAAGGACGGTTGGACTGCATTACAAGTTGCTGCTCAGAATGGCCATCTTGATGTAACCACATATCTCATCAGTCATGGAGCTGAGGTGAATAAGGGAGATAATGACGGTTGGACAGCATTTCTCATAGCTGCTCAGGAGGGGCATCTTAATGTCACCAAATATCTCATCAGCCAAGGAGCTGAGGTGAATAAGGGAAATAAAGACGGTGCGATAGCATTACAACTTGCTGTTCATTATGATCATCCTGATATCACCAAATATCTGATCAGTCAAGGAGCTGATGTGAATAAGGGAGATAATGACGGTTGTACTGCATTACACGTAGCTGCTCAGAATGGTGATCTTGATGTCACCGAATATCTGATCAGTCAAGGCGCCGAGGTGAATAGGGGAGATAATGACGGTAGTACGGCATTACACAGTGCTGCTCAGGAGGGTCATCTTGATGTCACCAAATATCTGATCAGTCAAGGAGCTGAGGTGAATAGGGGAGATAATGACGATAGTACGGCATTACACAGTGCTGCTCAGGAGGGTCATCTTGATGTCACCAAATATCTGATCAGTCAAGGAGCTGAGGTAAATAAGGGAGAAAAAGACGGAAGGACTGCATTGCACATTGCTGCCCATGTTGGTCATCTTCATATTACCAAAAATCTCATCACTCAAGGAGTTGAAGTGAATAGGGGAAAGGATATAGGTAGGACTGCATTACACAGTGTTGCTCAGGAGGGTCATCGGAGTGTCACCAAATATCTCATCAGTCAAGGAGCTGAGGTAAATAAAGAAAATAAAGACAGTGCGACAGCATTACAACTTGCTGTTCAGAAGGGTCATCTTCATATCACCAAACGTCTCATCAGACAAGGAGCTGAGGTGAATAAGGGAGATATTGACGGTTGGACTGCATTACAAGTTGCTGCTCATTATGGTCATCTTGATATCACCGAATATCTGATCAGTCAAGGAGCTGAAGTAAACAGGGGAGATAATAACGGTTCCACTCCAATACACAGTGCTGCTCAGGAGGGTCATCTTGACATAACCAAATATCTGATCAGTCAAGGAGCTGAGATGAATAAGGAAGATAAAAATGGCAGTACTGTATTACACAGTGCTGCTCGGAAGGGACATCTTGGTGTCACCACATATCTGATCAGTCAAGGAGCTGATGTGAATAAGGGAGATAATGACGGTAGTACTGCATTACAACTTGCTGTTCAGAAAGGTCATGTTCTTATCACCAAACGTCTCATCAAACAAGGAGCTGAGGTGAATAAGGGAGATAATGACGGTTGTACTGCATTACACGTAGCCGCTCAGAATGGTCATCTTGATGTCACCGAATATCTGATCAGTCAAGGAGCTGAGGTGAATAAGGGAGATAATGACGGTAGTACTGCATTACACGTAGCTGCTCAGAAGGGTCATCTTGATGTCACCGAATATCTGATCAGTCAAGGAGCTGAGGTGAATAAGGGAGATAATGGCGGTAGTACTGCATTGCACACTGCTGCTCATTATGGTCATGATCATATCACCAAACGTCTCATCAGACACGGAGCTGAGGTGAATAAGGGAGATAATGACGGTTGTACTGCATTACACGTAGCTGCTCAGAAGGGTCATCTTAATGTCACCGAATATCTGATCAGTCAAGCAGCTGAGGTGAATAAGGAAGATAATGACGGTAGTACTGCATTACAACTTGCTGCTCAGGAGGGTCATGATCATATCACCAAATATCTCATCAGACAAGGAGCTGAGGTGATTAAGGGAGATAACGACGGTAGTACTGCGTTACACATTGCTGCTAATTATGGTCATCTTGATATTACCAAATATATCAGTCAAGGAGCTGAGGTGAACAAGGGAGATAATGACGGTAGAACTGCATTACACAGTGCTGCTCACCAGGGTCATCTTGATGTCACCAAATATCTGATCAGTCAAGGAGCTGATGTGAATAAGGGAGATAAGGACGGTAGTACTGCGTTACACATAGCTGCTCAGAATGGTCATCTTGATGTCCAAGAATATCTGATCAGTCAAGGAGCTGATGTGAATAAGGGAGATAATGACGGTAGCACTGCATTACACAGTGCTGCTCACCAGGGTCATCTTGATGTTACCAAATATCTGTTCAGTCAAGGAGCTGATGTGAATAAGGGAGATAATGATGGTAGTACTGCGTTACACATAGCTGCTCAGAATGGCCATCTTGATGTCCAAGAATATCTGATCAGTCAAGGAGCTGATGTGAATAAGGGAAATAATGACGGTAGCACTGCATTACAACTTGCTGTTCAGAAAGGTCATGCTCATATCACCAAACGTCTCATCGGACAAGGAGCTGAGGTGAATAAGGGAGATATTGACGGTTGGACTACATTACAAGTTGCTGCCCATTATGGCCATCTTCATATCACAAAATATCTCATCAATCAAGGAGCTGAGGTGAATAAGGGGGATAAATACGGCAGTACTGCATTACACAGTGCTGCTCAGAAGGGTCATTTCGATGTCACAAAATATCTGATCAGTCAAGCAGCTGAGGTAAATAAAGAAAATAAAGACGGTGCGACAGCATTACTACTTGCTGCTCAATATGGTCATGTTCATATCACCAAATATCTGATCAGTCAAGGAGCTGAGGTGAATAAGGGAGATAACGACGGTAGTACTGCGTTACACAGTGCTGCTCAAGAGGGTCATCTAGATGTCACCACATATCTGATCAGTCAAGGAGCTGAGTTGAATGAGAGAAATAAAGAAGGTGCGACGGCCTTACACATTGCTGCCCATTATGGTCATCTTCATTTCACCAAATATCTCATCAGTCAAGGAGCTGATGTGAATACGGGAGCTAATGACGGTAGAACTGCATTACACAGTGCTGCTCAGAAGGGTCATTTCGGTGTCACAAGGTATTTGCTCAGGCAAGGAGTAAGTGTGAATATGGGTGATAGAAACGGCTACACTCCCTTGCACATTGCTGCTTTGAATGATGACCTCGATATTGTTAAGGTCCTGCTTGAGGAAGGAGCCCTGGTTGGTGTAAAGGATGCTAATGGACAGACCCCACTGCATGTATCTTCAAAGACAGGAAGTGCCAATTCTTCCAACATCTTAGCAAAGCATGCAAAGGTGTGTAATAAATCCTTCCTCTACATAGTGAGGAGCCAATTAAAATAATGCAACAAAAATTGAAAGTGTCAAATTACAATTCTGAAAATATCTTATAAAAAATGTAAAAATAGCTAAATAGAGTTTATTTCGAACCCATAGGTTTCTGGGTTTAAATATGATTCCACAAGGTGCAGGCTAATAACAAATCATGAAACTGTTCTTTATAATTATTTGGCCTTTAAAAGCAAGTTGAAAGGTGACGTAATGCTGCCAGTGCTTTATCGAAATAAAACACCTATAATGTATAATTTACACATTCTTTTTTAAATATTTGTATAGATCACTGGGATTCTTGATCACCGTGATAATGAAGGCTTGACTGCCATTCACCTCGCCACTCAAAATGGCCACACATCGGTTGTCGATTCGCTGGTTTCCCATGGAGCTTCCTTGAACATCCAGTCACACGATGGAAAGACCTGTCTTCAGGAATCCATCATACGTTCTGATCACACGGTCAGAAAAGAGCAAGCAGAAGAGAAACCCCAACAGGTAAAGACGACTTATTTCTTACCTAGCGCAGAAAACCGATAAGCTGGTCTGCAAGAAGAAAATCGTACTTATGTTAATACCATGCACTTGTCTTAAGCTCAAGTTTGATATTGTTCACTTGTAATTTAAAATTTTTCCCTGCATAACGATGGAACAGTCATGTTTGCGGGTCCATTTCAACTCTTTGGTTCAGTGTACATTTTCCCTGCAATAAGAACTTAAATTTGTAGATATAACTTTTGTGGGTAGTTTGGTCAAGTCTAAAGGCCCAAGGCAAAACCCTTTCTATTCGTTGAGAAAAAGATTCCATAAATGTAACTGGATAATACCATTAATCCCTGAGAAAGGTGTTGATTTCGGAGACCAAATTAGAAAGGAATTGTTACATCCCTTTCTGCCGATACTCCTCTATTTCGACAGAACATAGTTACCCATTGACGCCCCTCCCTCCATGTATCGACAACCACACCGTGCCCTGTATGTAGTCATATGGTGTTATGGAAGATTCAGTGGACACAACTCTTTTAAATCACAATTTTGTGACATCGACTTGTCAAAGATAATAACCTACCCGGAGTTGACATGGATACTATTATCTCCCCGACTTGACATGGATATTATTATCTGACCTGACTTGAACAAGATAATATAATCCCCCGACTTGACAAGGATATTATTATCTGAGCTGACTTGAACAAGATAATATAATCCCTCGACTTCGCAGGGATAAAATTATCTGACCCGGACTTGACAAGGATATTATTATCTGACCTGACTTGACAAGGATATTATTATCTGACCTGACTTAAACAAGATAATATAATCCCTCGACTTGACAAGGATATTATTATCTGACCTGACTTGACAAGAATATTATTATCTGACCTGACTTGACAAGGATATTATTATCTGACCTGACTTGACAAGGATATTATTATCTGACCTGACTTGACAAGGATATTATTATCTGACCTGACTTGACAAGGATATTATTATCTGACCTGACTTGACAAGGATATTATTATCTGACCTGACTTGACAAGGATATTATTATCTGACCTGACTTGACAAGGATATTATTATCTGACCTGACTTGACAAGGATATTATTATCTGACCTGACTTGACAAAGATATTACTATCTTTTATATTATATATACACATATATATATACATATATATCAATGTGATATATTGCGTTCCATTAAGTGACTATATTGTGTTGCATTTCCAGATATTACAATTGTGAAGACAAAGAAAACCTGTCCGAGTGAGGGACTTTTTTTAATTAAAAAAAAGAAACCAATTAGCTGAAATTATATGAACTTATAAGCTTTGACAAATTGAAAAAGGGTAGTAAATTTAATTCTGACCTTTAAAAAAATGAAAATAATGCTTAAGAGACGTGAAATTTAATTTCCCACTTTTTGCTAAATAATGAACAATGATTTGTTCATTTTGAAAAGATATACTGTTTGTTAACAATTTTTAAAAAGTGCAATTGTAGTGTACACATCATAATTATTTTCTTCCCCTTTTCATCCAAACAGTCGAGCCAGATTATCGAGTCCCCCATACGTAAGTAAATCAATTGTTAGTCTGAATGCAGTAAAGGTTGTAAGAATAATGTTTCAGTTATGTTGCTATAAGATCACGTACATATGATTATAATATCAGAAGATCTTTTCTTTATTGTAATGTTGTATACATACTGCTGTAGTTTTGTTGCTACATTATTCATATGCGTGATACAGTAAACGTAGTATATATTGTTCCTATTGTAAGGTTGTATGTTCTATTGCTACAATAATCCTTTATATTTGAAGATAATAACAGAATATATTCTTTATAATAAGGTTGTATGAATACTGTTTAAGTTCCGTTGCTAGAATAATCGTGTACATAAAGTAATAAATACAATAAACACATGGTTCATCATAAGGTGCTATGAAACTGCTCAATTTGTATGGCCAGAATATTTATGTTAATAAGACAATAATTACAGACAAAAATTGTCTTTACTACGAGGTTATATAACTAGTGTTTCATTTGTATTTCTACAATGGTCATGTACTCTCTCTCTAAGTGCCATATCGTTTGACTTTGGCGATCATGCTGTTCCACAATCCTCGGCTCCTAGCCTTCTGTATCAGTGCCACTCCCAGTTCTTTCACTCCTCTCTCTTCCAACAATTTCTGCAGACTGTCCATCCAAAGTATCCTCCTTCTTCCCCTACTCCTTCTTCCCACAATCTGTGTGTACATATTTCATGTACATAAGACAATAATTACAGAACATATTTTCTTCATTGCAAATATAAGGTTGTATGAGAACTGCTCATTTCTTTAACTACAATGATCTTTCACACTAGGTAATAACTGAAATTAATATATACATTATGTTAAGGTTGTATGAAAACGATTTTAGATAAATGGCTACGACAATCATGTATATGAGGTAGCTTGATAATTTCAGAGGACATTTTCTTTATTGCAAGTTTTTATGAATACTGTTTTAGTTCTATTCTTACAATTTCAAATACACGTAATAATAATGTAAAACGATATTGTAAGAAAGTATGAATAGTTTTGTAGTTCTGTTGCTACAATAATCATATACATGATACAGTTATCGCAGTATATATATATTTGTATATTGTAAGGTTATATGAATACTATTTTAGTTCTATTGCTACAGTAATCCTACATATGTGATAATAATTACAAAGTATAATTGTTCCTTATTAATATTATAAGGTCGAATGAAAAATGCTCCAGTTCTCTTGCTAGAATAATCATGTACATAAGATAATATTTACAGAAGACTTTTTCTTTATTGTATGAACACTGTCTTAGCCCTATTGCTGCGATGAAAGGGCACATAAAGTAATTAATACAACACTCATATGATTCATCATGTAGTGGTTTGAAAACTGTTCAATTTGTATAACTACAATGTTCATGTACATATTAGACAATAATAACAGAAGACAATTTTTTTCTTCATGGCAAGGTTGTATGAGGACTGCTCAAGTCTTTTACAACAATGATCATGTTCACTAGGTAATAACTGAAATGAATATATCTGTTATTATAAGGTTTTTATGAAAACGGTTTTTAGATGTACAGCTATAATAATCATGTATATAAGATAGTTCAATAATTTCAGAGGATATTTTCCTCATTGCAAGGTTGTTTGAAAACTGTTGCTGTTCTGATGCTACATGAATCATATACATAGGATAATAATTACAGATAATAATATATATATAAAGAATATATTTTCTTAGTTATATGAATACCGTTTCAGTTCTATTTCAACAATGAGTTGATAATGCACATAATGTAATAAATACAATAAATATATGGTTTATCATAAGGTGCCTTGAAAACTGTTAAATGTGTATTGCCAGAATAATCATGTATTAAAATAAGACGATACTTACAGACCAAACTGTCTTTTATAAACAGCTATATAACTAGTGTTTCATTTGTATTGCTTTAATGGTCATGTATATATGAAAATGATTACAGAATAAACTTTCTTCATGGCGAGGTTTAATGAAGAGTATTCATTTGTTTTACAACGATGATCATGTATATAAGGTAATAATTGAAATGAATACATGCGTTTTATATGGTTGTATAAAAACGTTTTTAGATGTACAGCTAAAACAATCATGTATATAAGGTAGCTTGATAACTTCAGAGGATATTTTCTGTATTGAAGGTTGTAGACTACACTTTTGTGGTTCTGTTGCTACATTAATCCTATACATAGGATAATAATTACATAAGATATTTGTTTTACTTGTATGAATATTGTTTTATTTATATTACTACGATGATAATGCACATAAGGTTATAAATACAATAAATAAATGGTTCATCATAATTTGCTATGAACACTGTTAACCCTGTATTGCTATAATAATCATGTAAATCAGACAATACTTACAGACCAAACTGTCTTTACTATACGGCTATATGACTAGTGTGTTATTGTATTGCTTCAATGGTCATGTATATAAGACAATAATTACAGAAGGTATTTTCTTCATTGCAAGGTTTTCGATGATCCTGTACACTAGGCAATAACTGAGTTGAAGATATGCGTTATGATAAGGTTGTATAAAAACGGATCTAACTGTATGGCTACAACAGTCTTGTATATAAGGTAGCTCAATAACTTCACAGGATATTTTCTTTATTGTAAGGTTGTTTGAAAACTTTTGCTGTTCTGTTACCACAATAATTGTATACTTACAATGATAATTACAGAGAATATTTTTTTTAGTTATATGAATACTCTTTCAGTTCTATTGCTACAGTAATTATATTAATTTTGATATTAATTACAGAACATATTTTGTGTTTGTATGAAGACTGTTTTGGTTGTATTGCTGCAATGATAATGCACATGAAGTAATACATACAATCAATATATGGTTCATCATAAGGTTGTTTGAAAACTGTTCAATTTGTATTATATTACAGACCAAATTGTCTCTACTATTCAGCTATAATGACTAGTGTTTCATTTGTATTTCTACCTTGGTCATGTACATAAGACAATAATTGCAGAAGATATTTTCTTCATGCAAGGTTTTATGAAGAATGCACATTTATTTTACAACGATGATCATGTATATAACTGAAATGGGTATATGCGTTATATTAAGATATATTCCTTATCTTTATTGCAACGTTGTTTGAAATTTGTTGCTGTTCTGTTGCTTAAATAATCATAAACATAGGATAATAATTACAGAAGATATTTTCTTAGCTGTATGAATACTGTTTCAAATATATGCGTTATAACAAGATTGTTTTAAAACGGTTTTAGATGTATTGCTACAACAATCATGTAAAGAAGGTAGCTTTCTGAGGATATTTTCTTTATGGCAATGTTGTTTGAAAATGTTGCTGTTCTGTTGCTACCATAATCATATACATAAGATGATAATTACAGAAGATATTTTATTCATTGCAAGGTTTTACGAGGACTGCTCATTCATTTTACTTCAATGATCATGTACACCATGTTATCACTGAAATAAATATATGCGTTTTTATAAGGTTGTTTGAAAACGGTTCTAGTTGTATATACATTATGGTAATAATTACAGAAGACATTTTCTTAGTTGTATGAATACTGTTTCATTTCTATTGCTACAATGATAATGCACATACGTTAATAAATACAATATTTTTTTTGTTTATCATGAGGTGCTTTAAAAACTGTTAAATTTGTATTGCTATAGTAATCATGTAAATAAGACATTACTTACAGACCAAACTGTCTTTACTATACGGCTATATAAATAGTGTTCCATTTGTATTGCTACAATGGTCATGTATTAAAGACAATAACTACAGAAGATATTTTTCTTCATGGCAAGGTTTCATGAAGAGTGATCATTTGTTTTACTACGATGAGCATGTAAATAACTAAAATGAATGTATGTGTTATTATAAGACACATTCCTTATCTTTATAGCAAGGTTGTTTGGAAATTGTTGCTGTTCTGTTGCTTAAATAATCATAAACATAGAACAATAATTACAGAATATATTTTCTTAGCTGTATGAATACTGTTTCAATTCTTTTGCTACGATAATCATATATATATATATATATATATATTATAATAATTACAGAAGATATTTCTTCATTGCAAGCTTTTATAAGGACTGCTCATTCTTTACTACAATGATCATGTACATTAGGTTATCCCTGAAATGAATATATGCGTACTTGTTAGGTTGTATGAAGTCGGTTCTAGTTGTATGGCTACAACAATCATGTATACAAGGTTAATCATTTCTGAGGATATTTTCTTTATTTCAAGGTTGTTTGAAAATGTTGCTGTTCTGTTCCTTCAATATTCATATACAAACGATAATAATTACAGAAGATATTGTATCAATGATCATGTAGATAAGACGATATATACAGTAATGTTTGTTTTGGATTAAGGTGTAAAGTTTCAGTTGTGGTGCCGCAATGACCATTTGTTGTAATAAAGTAATATATATTGCAACATTTTGACTATAATGATCATCCATGGCCGCGATCTGAGAGAAATGTCAAATTAACCCCCACCTAAAGTGTAAACTTACTTTTATTTAAGTCAAGTTAGAGTAAGACTGCTATCATCTTCACCCAAAATAAAGCCTAATTCATCTACCAAATCACTCATTTTAGAGTCGGGTTGAGGCTTCAAAATTGATGAAACCCACCTTTTATTTTTACGTTTGCCTAATTAAAATTACAAAATAAAATAAAATCAAAATGGGAACCAAAAGGAACTTTTTTTTTTTTTTTTTGGGGGGGGGGGGGTCGCTTTAAACCTCACATTAACGTTTAAATTCCCTCAAAACGTATAGCGAACGTCTTAAGAGCATTGCGGGGATGCTGAATCCGAACGAGGAAAATTGTGAACATGTTGTTGAATACGAAAGAAAAGCCACTTTTATTTTCAATATTAATTTTATGGTACGCGCAACTTTATATCAACTCCGATTAATGTAGCAACATTTTGTTTGTGTGGATATAGTCTATTCTCTTTATATAAAATCTACATGCTCCTGTGTTCATGAATGTGTTTTGTTTTGATTGTGATAATAGCAATGTATTCATTTGTATTGAATTTAATGCGACCATTTGTACATAGTCTTATTTCAATTTTCCTTTGTTTTCTTGGGTTGTTTAATTTTTTGTTTCTATCTAGCATATAAGGCTTGGTTTTCTTTCGTTTGCTTGCTTTGATAATAAAGTTATCATACCAGGATTGATTTCAGTCAATTATTTAAATTTGAATTTGACTTAGCTCAAGCGTTTATGCACCACGTAGGTTGATACACTAGAAATGGGCCCAAAGCCCATAACTGAGGCAAATTTGACTCATGTTGATCCGTAATTTGAAGGGGTGTGGAAAAAGAGGTTTTAGATTGGTTTTGTGTAATACTCATACAAAAATATTGTTTTCTATTCCTTTGTATTTGTATTGTACGTTATTTCAGCTTTCCGTTGCCATGTAGTTGCATTTTCATCGGATAGGGTCTTTTAGGTCTTTCGTCAAAGTTAAAAGGTTTTAATACAAAATCAGTGTAAAATTGAAAGTGTTACATGCAAGATCACAATAAATAATACCCCCTCCCACACACACACACGCACGCACACACACACACACATACACATTCTCCTAGGGATAATTTCATAGAATAAAGGGTTGTATTGGGAGCCACTTCTATCTTTACGGATGGGGTCCAGGGACTCGCCTGAGGGTCCTCGAAGGTTCGCAGTCGCAGAGCCCCGTATAGCTCTTCAGCCTTAGAAATTTAGAACCTTCTAGATAGCCCTCTTGAGCAATGTAAACTCTAAACTATGACTTGAAATTGAATCCACAACGTGCACCACTGCACTATACTTATAGCTACTTGCGCCCTCTATATAGCAAACAATGCCTAAATGGTGACCGTTGGTCCCCCATGGTCCCCTTTTTCTTATGTTAATTGAGAGCTGATTTGATGAGATAACCACCTATCAGTAACCATACAGGGAGGTCTTATCCCTCCTGACCAAACTAGTGCAGATGGGATTTAAGGCGGGCCTGTGGAATCCATACGGCCCTAGTAAAGATAGAAGTGATTCCTAAGACAACCCTCTAAAATTATCCTTTGGGATGAGGATCCACAACTGCTCGACCAATGAGGGAATCGATTCAGAGGCATCTAGAGTTCTAGAGTTGTCATAATACAATATACAGACTCAGTAAGCTCAATAGTTTGATGATTAGTATACCATAGATTTGTCACATACAAAGAACAATATAATAATAATTATAATAATGAAAATTTATTCTTATTGAGTGCTACTACAGACAAACTGATCAGAGCGCTATTACAACAGAAAAGAAACATACACATCATAAAGATCAAACAAGGAACAGTAATTAAGATATTAGGAACGAAAAGAAATTTAGCTACTCAAAATGTACGTTATGGATTCAAGATGGAAAGAGTTGGGTTTTAAGTAAGCTCAATAGTTCGATGGTTAGTATCTCTCTCTCTCTCTCTCTATCTCTCTGCGTGCCATATCCTGAGACGTTGGCGACCATGGAGTGCCACAACTCTCTGTCCCATATTCTATGAAGTAATTCATTCTCCCCGAGGTCAATTCCACATTCAGAAATCCCACTCCTTAAGCTACTCATCCACAGAATCCTCCTTCTACCCCCACACTTCTCCTCCCCTCGATTATTTCAGTCAGTGCAAGATTTTCCAAACCATTGTGAAATGAAATTCATATTTATTTTCTTCTCATTGACAATATAGTTAACAATAAACAAAACAGCACAGTAGAGGAAGCAAATTAAAAGCAGGAGGCGACGATCCGAAAAACAAATGCTTGTGTTTGGAACGCCTATTACATAATATAAAGACAAGTTACTGTAGAAACTGAGAACAGGCATTGGAAGAAATTTTATTTGAATTACATCTTAATAAATACTATTGCGTATATTGCTTCGAGCCTTCTCTATTAGGAGGTGCTTACGATGACATCAATGCACTAAAACATCAATGATATTATACAGTTATTGACTGGCAGGGGGTGTAATATAACATTATTTGGACCGCTGAAGGGAGTTATATTTCCCAAGTGGTTATATTTTCCCGAAGCGCGCAGCGCTGAGGGAAAATATAGTCACGAGAGGAAATATAACTCCCTTCAGGTCCAAAGAATGTTATATACCCCCTGCCAGTCAATAACTGTTATATTAGATAGCCCTTTTTTGTGTGTGTGTGGGGGGGGGGGGGGGGGGGGGTCCAATAAAAATTTGCCCCCAATTTTTTTTTCCCCTTTTTTTTGTGGAAATTACGGAAAAATAATCTGTCGAGATAGTTCAAGAAAGAAAAAGAACCTTACAAAAAAAAAAAATTATACAAAAATTTGGGGAAAAAAAAAAAAAAAAAATCGAAAAAAAAAAAATTCTTACCCAAAAAAGCATTTTTCGGGAAGAAAAAAAATTACCCAAAAAAGCATTTTTTGGGAAAAAAAGAAAATGTGGAAAAAATAATTTCAAGGGAAAAAAAATATTGAAAAAATTAAATGACCCTCGGTAATGGTGTAACGTGTGTAATTGGTGACATACAGTCCTCAAGAGGGCGACATACACTGATTAAAAATATATTCATTTCACCGGCCGGTTAATATAACACCGAAAAGTGACCGGCCAGGAAAATATAACAATTTGGATCCTCGCAATTGATATCACGTGACGAGCTCTGGACCAATCACATCTCGGTATCTGTCTAAGCTATCTAATATAAATGGATACAACTCTGTTATGAGGTATTTGTCCTTCATCAACAATAAAAGAAAAATTGAAATAACACTGAAAACAAAGTACTGTCAGTAATAACGGCGTATATCGACATCTTTTCGTGGTTATTTAGAGTGTAATTAAAATGTGTATATCCCTTCGTATCTAAATCTTTAACTCTTTGCTAACATAATCTTATTTTCCTTTCAAATAGATAATCTCTTTTTCAACATTCTACCATCGAACCAATATTGTGTTCAGGAAAATAAAACACTATGCGTATACATTGACATCGGAATAAGGTTGTTCCTACATAATAATTATATTCTATATCCGTATCTGTTATAGAAAGTAACCCATTAACTACGTTTGACTTTATTTGACTACAAATGACTACATTTTAAAAACATTTAAACCTAACTTGATTACCATAAGCAAAATGGAATCGTATTTTGTTAAGTTAATACATTAAACGTACGCAGTATCGAATGGAGGGGGAGGGGTGAATCCCCCTTCCCCCGAAAATCACATTGTGACATATATTTTGTTCAATGTCCTCTTAATCACCCTCTTAATCAGTTACCGAAATAATTATTTTCGGAGAAGGTCTAACTGAAATATCCCCCGGCAAATGAGATTTCCTATTTTTTCCTTTATTCATTTATTTATTTTATTTTATTATTATTATTATTATTTTTTTTTTTTTTTTTTTTATTTATTTATTTATTTATTTTTTTTTTTGGGGGGGGGGGGAGGCTTTGTTTTTTCACTAGCTTGTCACTTGTAATTTGTCAGTGTATTAGTTAACTCGAATGTGCACAACCATGTAAGGAATTCATGGATCTACCTCATTTTTTTGGATATTTTTTTTCTAGGTCCAAGACGTACTAAAACTTGTTAACATGTCTTCCATATACCCCCCCCCCCCATCTAATAGATTTTTGACAATTTTAGCATATGCCATTTGGAAAAAGCCATTTGGAAAAAGCCGGTTTGGCTTCAATCGGTCATATCATCTTTGGCCAATAGATCAACCGTCGTTGGTTGGTCACAAGATCTCACGACGTAACAGTTTGTTTGCTCGGTTCGTTGTAGGTGTCTGTGGAGGTTGGTATGGCTGAGGATACATCCCTACGACGCAGATGGCATACCCTTCGCAGCATCGACAGCGCCCTCCGTCGAAAGGTGACGTTCGTTAAGACGTAGACAGGGACGTTCCACCAGCAACTGCTCAAGATTGTCAATACAGATACGAAAAAAATTGCATCGTACCCTGCCTCACGCCAAGGTGGTTGGAAAAACAGTGTCCCAAGTGCAAAAATGAAAGGGGTGACAGAGAGATAGAAGAGAAAGGTAATGATGAACACTGTCTTGAGACCTTTTGGCAAACGAGCACATCTGCACTGGGGACCTTGAACGTTGCCGACGCCGTTATTTTTGCGCAGTTGATTACCATGTTTGTCAGGACGCCCTCTGCGTTTTCTGTTAGCTATGATTAGAAGGCGCACATTTGTAAAGGTGAGAACGACTACTGGTACGACTATCATGACCATGATGACGATAATCGAGGCCGTGGCGGAAGTGGACAAAGCACCGATGTCGTCGATCATGTAAAAGAATGACCTGGATTCACACATACTCTGAAATAAGGACGTCATTGGGAAGTTGTGGACTGGGAGAAGAACCAACGAAATACAGACAATGACGATCTTGACAATGGCTAGAGTGCTGTGCATGTGCTTCACATTTGCTATTCTAAGATACTGGAACGGATAGCTCACGGCAATAAACCTTTGAAGGTTCATCAAACACACGTGAATGCTTGCACTCATAACCATGCAGCAACACACAAACGGCATATACAAACACGCTGTATGGCTGTAGGGAAAGTCCCGAAAGTAGAAGACGATACCTTCCAAGATAGCCACCAAGACTCCCGTAACGATATCAGTGGTGGCTAGGCTACGGAACAGAAGAACCGTGACGTCATCGAAGATATCCTTCCCTCTTTTCAGCATGACCAAAAGGAAAAGGTTGAAGATGATTATCAGTAAGCCGAGAAGAGAAAACACGGTGATTTGAATGAACTGCCACAAACCCGGTTCTTGGTAGCCGGAAGTAGAAGTCGTAGATGTTTCGATCTGATCCATTTCTGCGTTGGATATGGTCCCTATAAGAAAGCCTGTAAAAACAGATAAAATAAAATTGATAGGGCTACTCGTTCCAACTTTAATACGGGAGTGGGCAAGGTGAAACCTGTAACATCAGGAGCAGTGGCATAGCGTGGGCTTGTTCACTTGGTGGGGGGGGGGGGGGGTAAGGAGAAGGAACCAGCTTCTAGTTTACCTAGAACAGCGGAGTTTTTCCCAAAATTTTTCTTTTAGTCACGGCACCCTTATAGACTTAAACCGCTTCTCGTCACCCCACTTCAAGAGGATTTGTTTCCCACCCCCTCGTACACATCGGGGGCGGATCTAGCTTTTTGCTAAAGAGGGTGTTGACCCAATGACGAGGCTGGCGATTTTTCTTGTGTGTGGCTATTTTGAACCCCCTTAAGTGATGTTTTCCTGGCATCTACTAACATATTGGAGACCATAAAAAGCAGTGCATGATAATGTCTTTTTAAATCAAGTAACAGTTAAATACACAGTTGTTTTTTTCAATGCACATCGCATTATCACTTGGCAGCCCTAGAGGGGTTTAAGCTCCCTACCCCCCCCCCCCGCCCCCCTGTAGACCCGCCCCTACACATGCATAGACGTACGGGCACTTTTTCGAGTGAGAGCCTCTTGCTATCCTGATCACAAATATTGCGAGCGAGCGAGCAAAAAGTTGACACTTTTATTGTGGCAAGAATGTTATTTAGTCATCAACATACAACACAGGCCTACACTAGATGTAATGTAAAATTATATATTCGGTCATCTCGATCGTTGCCAGAAATCATATCAATTTTCATTTAGATATTAAGAATATTTAAACAAAAAGTTATATTTGAGCTGCGAAGTGCCCGAATATAAATCGTCATATCAGGATATGGGGATATTCGTGGACTTCGCTGTCTTAAACTCTCCTGTTTCTAACGTTTGCGAGCAAGTGAAGCGAACGAGGAATTAGACCTTTTACCATCTCTATATCCCATGGTTTTCCATATGAGCTGTATCAGGAGAGAACTTAAGATTATGACTAAGTTTGAAATACAATTATTATTTTCAAAAGGGCTCAATATTATGGGGCAAGTATAACCTAACATGCGCTTCCCGACTTATTGTCGCTTTAAAAAAATCAGCTCAAAAGCACTTTACTCGATTTGGTGGAAATCATGAATACCCTTACAAAATTAAGCCTGCATTCCATTAAAAATTTGGTTAAACCCGACACGACGACTAACATCATGCTAATAAATTACAAAGAAATGTTGCACCTCGGCCTAACTTTTTGTTAAACTCGTCTTTTAAATTAGACCGAGCTCAAACCTAACATTGGTTTGATAAAATATGAATTTTAATGTTTGCGATTAAGACTAGAAACACGGGGGAATATAAAGTTAACAAATGTTCAGCAAACATAAGGCCAAATAAAAATCATTTCTTCTTTCGCATCGCCTCTATTCTTTTTAAAATGTTGATATTTTTGTTCTGAAATTAAATGAATAACAATCTGAGGACTTCGAGACGATTTAGTCAACAATAAGACGATTTTTCTTTCTGTTGTTAAGCTCTGTTGTGAATGTATATACAAATGTAATCTGAATTAACCAAATTTGTGTTGTACTTGGCCCAATGGCATCTCTATGAACAGAAAAAATATCAAATATTCATTACATCGAACCCTCTCCTCCTGAATATAAAAAAATCCGGACGGGAAACTATGAAATAATCTTACTTGGCCGAAACAGTTCTAACATATAATTTATATAGAAATATACAAGTGAACGGATAAGTAAATAAATAAATAAGTAAATGAATAATCAAATAAATGAATAAAGTTAATGAAATGCAAGCTTAATTGCCTAAATGGATCATACTCACACTTAAAATGGTGGTTTGTACCAGCTGTAAGGAGTGCGATGCATCTGATGTGCTTACAAGAGAAATACAGATAAGGTGGCCTTCAATATTCCTGGCTGTTGATCAAATTTCTTGTATGCAGAGAATTAACAACAAAAAATTGCGATCAGGAAAAGGAAAACAGGATTGACTTCGACGATTGACTTCAACGATTATCCCATTGATGTCGATAACACCCTTCCGATTGTGTTAAATTTAGGATTTCTCTGAAAAAGGGTCGCAATTATGAAATGAAATGATGCAATTCATCCTCGCTGTTGTTCACTGTTACCATGGTTCCAAGTCATTAAATATACAAAGTGCCATTTCAATTTAAAATCATAGGCAATTAACCAAAATGGGCCAAAGTGATAGGTAAATATTCCTGAAGTGCATTGTTGCCGGAAGTCTTTTCGATCATGACACTGCTTCTCCCTCACACCCCACTCTCTATAGCATTCATGACGGACACTGCATTTTGCGTTTCAAATTTGCATTTTGCAACACTAGTCCTGCATGTGTGTGTAGATTTTGCAGTGTCGGAGAGAATGAAACGTCGTGATAAAAATTAGATCATCTGAAAGGAACAGCGTACAGCTCCAATATCGGAAGACTTCCTAAATCACTCTCGTTCTAATTTTCATTAAACTGTCATTCCGGATAATGATACAAATTGCACACTGTGATTGAAACAGCGTCAGCCATGATTTTGATATGCTGTCTCATGGCAACTGAGTATCTTGTTCATCTCCCAACCTGCCTAATATCAAACAGTCATTCAGACAGAACCCGATTTCAAATTAACCTTATCAAAAACCGTCGTGTCAGATAAGTGCCCTTAACATTTAACTTCTAACACATAGATAAAACATAGATAGAGTGCGGTAAGTAGGCTTTATTGCTCCCAATTAAATACAGCTATATGTATATCTTTAAAAAAAACACCTAATTATCTATCTATCTATCTATAGATATATCCACCCATCATTAAACATATCATATCTACCTATCTATCTACATATTTATTGATCTATCTATCCATTTATCGTTCGATCTATCTATCTCTCCAGCTACCTACCTATCATCTATCTATTATTGATTTATATATCTATATTATCTACCTTTCTATCCATCTACTTTCCTAGCTTGATGACCGTTTTGGACGACAATTTGATGGATCCTAGATGAGACACAGGAACATTTTACCTTTCTCCCAGATAACTCGAAGGGCAAAAAACCATTAAAAAAGTGTTAAGAGCACTTTTTTTTTGGTTCCGAAAATTTGGCCGACCGATATTCCGATCAGTTAGGAGGAGGGGGGGGGGGGGGGGGGTAAGGTCACTGTTTTAGGTCACCCTTTAGCACAATTCTTCTTTGTTAATTTTTTTTAAAATCATTAAAGTTGATACTCTAAGACAATCCCAAATAATGAGATAATTACATACATAGAAAGCTTTTAACCCCCATAATAACACCAAATGGTGTCCACCCGACAAAACAAGTTTAGAATAATGAATTTATTCGAGTAAACTCTACCAAAATATCTAAGTCTGAAACCCGGAAGTGCACCTAGAGTCGGGCCTCTATCCGTGACGTCACGAACGGGAGTCATGGGCTCAGTGAGAGTGAATGGCAGTGATATCCCTACGTAAATGCTATCCTGCCAGGATTTATTTGGTAGAGATTTAAGACGAGTTTACTGCTTAGGAATTAAAGTTAAATCGTGCACTTATGGATAGGCGGATGCATTATATTGTCATCAGATGTACATGAGCAGTTTTGTAAAACGAATAGGTCTAGAACTATGATAGTACTTATCATAGATGTGTGTGACTGCCTCAAAAAAGGATACAGTACCAGTTAAACATTCTATGTTGTAAAATATCAAACTTGAACGAGATCATGCAAGCGCGCTTCCTCTATAATATTTTGGCGAGTGATGCGGCTCTTGCATGAACGTTCGTGGAGCGAGCAGAATCGGGAGGTAAGACCAAGCCGCTGCTCTAGGCGCTGCTTAATTGCTTGTGATGGAACGTACGTGGGCTAGTTATATGTTTATCGGCAATTGCAAGAGAATGCATGAAAGCGACGTTGCCAGCTAAGAAAAACAACTAACAAAGACTTGCTCCTGACTACCGGTGTCAGAATTGGTAGATGAAGGATGTTCAGGGCCAAGGAAGGCGAAAGACATGGGCCTGGGCCGATTTCAACACCAAAACAAAAATTACATGGTGAAAATATCGACTAATAGCACATCGTTGGCATGTATATGTCATAATTTTTAAAAGGGGAATTAATATTAATACTATGAAGTACTAGGGGAAGGTAAAGAATTGTACATAGAATTATGATTTATTAGACTTTTCAGCCTTTGAAACAAAAATATGCAGAAAATCGTATCACTCTGCACGTGTTTGCTATGGAACATCCGGGTACGTGAATATACTCTCTCCCGGACGTGAGGTCATAAATAGTAGACCAGCGTCGTGACTGATTTTCTATGCAAAGAGAGGCGGATATTTTAGACATTTCAATTGAGGATTTCGAGTAGACAGAATTTTTTGTGATATACTAAGTAATTGAAAAACTTAAAAATAACATATACTTGCCGTAGGTAACAAATTAAGGGACATTTATTTGCTTAGGGTATCAACTTTAATATAAATTTTTAAACAAAATTTTAGGGGAAAAGGTTTTCCTCCAAAACACATACATAACCACAAAAATCTCATTGTGACATATTTTTAGTACAATGTGCTCGTTCAAATAATAATAACCCCCCCTCTTAAACAGCCACCGACATCATTTTTTTCTCGATTAAGCTATTACTAAAATGGTCCCCTCAATATGTGAGTTCAGTCAGTATATTATTTACTCGAATGTGCACACCCCTCTAAGGAAATCATAGCCTTTAGACAAGGCCTCATGTCTGATAGACGCCGATCGACTAAAAATAGACTAATCGCGAAAACCCGAGTGAACGCCAGAGCGAGTGGCCAAGCCAAGTGGCCTTTAGTAATCTGGTTTGGATTTCCTATGTTAACCCTTATTTCCGACTGGAATTCTCTACCGAAATGGTAGCGTCCAATCACCGAACGTAACCTCGTGTGGCGTCGGCATATAATTATCCATCACGTTAACAGTAAACTCTACGTCGTACAAATACCTAACATTGAACGAAACGAGTTGGACTGGTTCATTTTATATACAGGGAAAGTCCAATTATCTCACTTACAATTGTTAGCTTGAGTCATCAAAATGCTTCCTATTTTATTATAATTTTGCATGTAAAATAGATTTGGATGTGACATTTTGTATTAATCATTTATAATATGTTCATCTCATAAACAAATCTAGTTTACGTCTGTTACCTTTTCTTACATGTTTTGATAATGAACGAATCACGAACGAAATAAACTGGGAGATGGCCATTCTGATTGGTCAATAAATCCAGAGTAATGAATAATTCATGCAGAGCAGTAAAAGCTAGAATCCAAAAGGCCTCGCGGCTAAAGCCACTCGATCGCGCGTTCACCTGGGTCTCTAGACTCATCTCAGCCGTTAATTGGGGTGGAAAATAGCAAGAGTTACGAGGCCTTGTCAAAAGGCTAAGGAAATCATGGATCCACCTCATGTTGCTTGCTTTTTCTAGGTTCAATGCGTACTACAACTTTTAACCCTTGCTTTACTATGTATCCCCATTCTCAACTAATATATTTTTGAGCATATGTCATATGGAGTTAGTCGGTTTGGCTTCAATCGGTCATGTCATCGTTGGTCAATAGGTCAAACATCGTTGGTTAGCCGATTCTGAAAGGGTTGTTCACACGGGCTCACAACGTAGCAGTTTGTTTGCTCGGCTCGTTGTAGGTGTCCGTGGAGGTTGGTAGGGCTGAGGATACAACCCTACGACGCAGATGGCATACCCTTCGCAGCATCGACAGCGCTCTCTGTCGAAAGGTGGCGTTCGTGAAGACGTAGACAGGAACGTTCCACCAGCAACTGCTCAAGATTGTGAATACATATATGAAATAAACTGCGTCATACCCGGCCTCACCCAAAGGCGGCTGGAAAACAACCGCACCAAGTGTAAAAACGAAAGGGACGACAGAGAGATAGAAGAGAAAGGTAATGATGAACACTGTCTTCAGACCTTTTGGTAAACGAGCAGATCTGCATTGGGAACCTTGACCGTTGCCGATGCCGTTACTTTTGCGCAGTTGATTACCATGTTTGTCGGGACGCCCTCTGCGTTTTCTGTTAGCTATGATCAGAAGACGCGCATTTGTTAAGGTTAGAATTACCACTGGTACAACTGTCGTGACCGCGATGATGATAAGCGAGGCATTGGCTGAAGAAGACAGAGCACCGATGTCGTCGATCATGTGAGAAATTGACCTGGATTCACACATGCTCTGAAATAAGGGCGCTAAAGGGAAGTTGTGGACTGGGAGAAGAACCAGCGAAATACAGACAATGATGATCTTGACAATGGCCAGAGCGATGCCGATGTGCTCCACACTTGCTATTCTCAGATACTGGAACGGATAGCTCACGGCCATAAACCGTTGAAGGTTCATCATACACACGTGGATGCTTGCACTCATAACCATGCAGCAACACACAAACGGCATGTACAAACACGCTGTATGGCTGTAGGGAAACTCCTGAAAATAGAAGACGATTCCTCCCAGAATAGTCACCAAGACTCCCGTAACGATGTCAGTCGTGGCTAGGCTACGGAACAGAAGAACCGTGACGTCATCGAAGATATCCCTCCCTCTTTTCAGCACGGCGAAAAGGAAAAGGTTAGAGACGACGGTCAGTAAGCCAAGAAGAGAAAACACGGTGATTTGAATGAACTCCCACAAGCAAGGCTTTTGGTAGTCGGAAGTAGAAGTCGTAGATGTTTCGATCTGATCCATTTCTGCGTTGGATATGACCCCTATAAAAATCCCGGTAAAACAGATACAAACATAAAGGGGAATAAATTGATTATATGCATTCACTCGGGTCACAACTACGGGAAGGGCAAGGTGGTCTAGTCAATGAATAAAACCTGGGAAGATGTGACATCCAGGTGACATCTGGAGCAGTAGCGAAACCTAGGCTCAGGGGGGCGCCAACCTTTAATCACTAGAAGATCGTGTGTGTTTTTTTTGGTCCCAACTTTAAATTTTTCTGTCACGGCACTCTTTTAGGAGTTAAACCGTTTTTCGTCACCCCGATTCCTAATTCATCAAAGAGGATTTGTTTTCCCATCCCTCATACACAAAATACACTAGATGTAATGTAAAATGATATATTCGGTCATCTCGATTGTTGCCAGAAATCATATCAATTTCAATTCGATATAAAAGTACAATAATTTAAGTTATATTTGATCTTAATTTCACACATTAATTTATTAGGGTCTAAAATTACCTTCATAGCAATTTTAGGTCCTAAAAGGGCACTAGAAATGTCATAAATAAGGAAAAAAAGCTATAATCATGCACTGTTAAGGCATTTGCGGTCTTAAACAAGAATTCAACTGTCCCTTTAAGTTTAAACCGAGTATCGGTTTAGTCGAATATGGATTTTAATGTTAGCGATTCAGACTAGAAATACGGGGTTAATATCATAAAAATTAACAATATTTCAGCAAACATAAGGCCCAATTAAAAAAATTGCTTGCACCGGCTCAATTCTTTTTAAAATGTTAATATGTTTGTTCTGAAATTAAATGAGTAACTACATGTATCTGAAGACGAATAGACAATTTTTCCGACAATTATGCAATTTATGTTTGCTTAGTAGTTAATGTACAAATAAAGTTTAAATTAACAAATCTGTGTCGCACTTGGCCCAATATATAGCATTTCTATGTACGGCAGAAAAAATATCAAATATCAAATAACATGGAAACCTTAAACCCCGGACGGGAATCTATGAAACAATTTTACTTGGTCTAAAAAGTTCCAACGAATATATAAAGAAATGTACAAAATAAAAGTAAATAGAATGAAATGCAAGCTTAATTGCCCAGAGGGATCATACTCACACTTAAAATAGTGGTTTATACCAGGTGTGAGGAGTGCGATGCATCTGATATGCTTACAAGACCAAAAACAGAATGATTAGATAACCTTTAATATTCTGGGCTGTAGATTAAGTTTCTTGCAGAGAATATCAAATAATTCTTTACGATCAGGAAAAGGGAAAAAGATTGTCTTCTAAGACTGACTTGAAAGATTATTCCACTGTTCTCGATTTCTTTGAAAGGTCGCAATGATGAAAGTATGCAATTCATCCTGTTTTTCACTGTTACCATGGTGCCAAGTCATTAAATATACAAGGTGTCATTTCTATTCAAAATGGTAGGCAATTAACTCAAGTGACAGGTTAATGAGCTATATGAAAATAATCCGGGTGTGAATTATTGCCGAAGTCTTTTCTATCATGACACTGCTTCTCCCTCACACCCACTCTCTAGCATTCATGACGGACACTGCATTTTGCGTTTCTAATTAGCATTTTGCAACACTAGTCCTTCATGTGTGTGTAGATTTTGCAGTGTCGGAGAGGATGAAATGTCGTGATAAAAATCAGATCATCTGAACAGAACAGCGTAAGGCTCTAATATCGGAAGACTTCCTAAATCACTCTTGTTCTGATTTTCATAAAAACTGTCATTCCGGCTATTGATACACATTGCATACTGTCTGTGTTTGAAACGGCGTCAACCATGTATTTGATATGCTGTCAGTTCCCATGGCAACTGAGTTTCTTGTCCATCTCCAAACCTGCCAAATAGTAAACCCTCTTTCGACAGGACCACGTCAAAAACCGACGTGTCAGATTACAAAGGTGAAAGTGCGCGTCACATATAACTTCTAACACATATCGATAAGTGAGTGCGGTATTAAAGTGACTTGGTAAAATTGTTGAAGGTTGATGAAAAAATTGCTTCATTTTTGTATAAAATGTTACTTACTATATTCCTTCTACTGTACTAAACCTCTGACATGCAAAACATCCTGACAAAATTCTCAAACCACACTGATATCTATGGTTTTCTTTGAAGGAGTCGATGTATGACACCCTCTAACAGTGATTAACGGTAAATTCTCCCAACCATTTTTGAATTTTCCCAACCGTTTTTCCATGAAAAAAAAGATATAAAACAGGCTATACAAAATCTGTCAACACTTAAATGTCTGGAATGGAATGAAGAGCCATTTTAGTGCTTTGTGACGATTTTCATTCACCTAAAATGTAATTAAATTGTAATAATATAGTTGGGAGAAAGGAATCGATCAGATCAGTTTTCCCAATTTGTACCATGAATAATGGTCCGTTTTCACTCAAATTTTCAGATTATCTTTAATTGTACATTTAGCATTGAAGTCACTACCTTAGCACCACAATCTCTCATCTGAACAATGTTACCAAGTCCCTTTAAAGTGGCCTTTATTGCTCCTAATTCTACACTGTCGCTCATAAAGGTGGAATATTTTAGTTTTACCCCAATTTATGGAATTATTTTAAAAATTATTTAAAAATAATAGGTCTAGATAATAGTATGTATTCTCAGATTTTATTGAATAATACTTTGCCAATGTGTGTTTTGCGGGACTGCTAAAGCATGTGTATGCTACTATGCTTATCAACTAGGGGACCTATGCCGTTAAGTCAGAAATGACAGTAATGAGGATTAATGCCCCACAAAAGGGCACTACTATAGCACATCGACACGGTTTTGATCCTGGGGCCTCACAGTTACGAGGACATTGTTTTGTCACTGAACCATGACTGTACGCAGCGGGGGCTAGGGTAGGGGGCAGTTTCCATAAATTAAAAAAAAAACAGAAAATGCAATAAATTTTCAATAATTTATTGCATTTTACCCCGGTCCCCAACATAACAAAATCCTCTGGACGGCCATGCTTTATGGCTCAAGGGGTTATCATGCTTGAATTCATTTCCGTGCTATTAAATTGATGTTATCATCAGGCTATTAAACTCATTACTACATCACACTGGCAATGAAAGTCTTCAATCGCTTGTTAATGAGTTTCTTTGAAAATGGGGAGCAAACAAAAGGCAAGTATACCAAAAGAAGTATTAAACGCGGACCTGACATTAAATCAAATAAGTATTGACAAGTGGCTGTTTGTTGATTTGAAGGTTTAATGCAAATGTCGCAATACACTGGGCCCTCTCCCCAATAACTCGAGTGGAAAGAAAATGATAACAGAGCAAACTTTCAAAGCGAAACTCGAGCATTGTCTAAAACTTTATATTCCTGGGGGGGGGGGGGCGTTTCACAAAACTTCAGTCATCAGTGACAAATGACAGTTTTTTTGTTATAAGCTACTGAAATCCTTGCTTCTGATTGGTTTTCAGCAGATTTGTCACTGAATTTTGAACACGGGCTCTTGTCAAAGTAAAAGCGGCACCTATCAAATAAAAATAGCGGAACCTATCAGAGGTTTAAAACAAAATATAGTTTAAAAGGGGCATTTCCTTGAACATATTCGAAAATGTTGGGGGTATTCGAAAAAGTGGGGGAAGGGGGCGTGCCATAAGCATATCCCACGCATGCGCACGAGCGCCGGTTTTGTTGGAGATATAGATGTATATGTAACAACAGCACAGGCATTCAAGATGGGACCTCTGCGATGGGGAATCTGCTCGGCTGGGAAAATCTCCCAAGATTTCTGCCATTCCATCTGTGATCTAGAAAACCATACGATTCAAGCGATTGCAGCAAGGTGTGAGGAGGATGCCCAGAAGTTAGGAGGCAAAGTAGGAGCAGAAACGACCTACGAAGGTTACAACTCGCTCGCCACTGATCCAAATGTTGGTAAGCATCGAACCTCCGGCCTCTCATACCCCGGTGCCGTCGGCGTGGAGATCTAGCACGGTGCCGATGTCTGACGTGGGTTTTATGCTGCATGCTGTAGTGTCGATTGGGTTGTTGTTGTTGTTGGTAATAGTTTAATGGTGTTCTTTCAGTATTGAATATACGCCATATCTTCAGTTTTATGAGAAAATCAGTTGTCCATAAAGAAAACTGAAAATAAAAATTTGTAATTATATAATTTATTAACCAGTATCGCAATTTATTGGAAGTCTCTGGATGGTTTGCAACTTCTCGTATTGTTGCTCTCTATAGATCTAGACCTAAATCTAGATCTAGAACTAGACTAGATCTATGTTTAATCTGGTCATTATTTTTGGTCCTCAAAAAGTTAGAAAAATCGCACCCCCACCCCCCCCCCCACCCCCCCCCCCCCCACCAGAGGGGGCCCTTCTCCAAAAAAAAGGTAAAGTTAACGTGTTTTTACACATTATGTTTCCCAGTGCCCCCCCCCCCCCCCCCCCCCCTGGATCCGCCACTGAATAAATCTGCACTGTACACATGCAGGTAAAGGTCATTATCAAATTGATTTTAGCTTGTGCACTAGTGATATACACTTCACTTGATTAGGTCACAATGTTATCCTATTGTGACTTAAGTTATGTGCAGGGCAGGTGTACGCAGGGGGGGGGGGGGGGGGGGGGTGTTTTGGAGGAAACACCCCCCTTCAATTTTTTTTTAAATTAAAATAAATAAATAATAAAAAAATAAAACTTGTAGTAATGGGTGACCCCAAAAAGCTGTCCTTACCCCCCCCCCTCCCCCCCCCCCCCCCCCCCCCGCTTATTGAGCGGTTGGCTGAGTCGCGAAATTTTCTGCCCGATTTAAAAATGTTAACCCCCCCCCCCCCCCCCCCCCCCCCCTTGAAAAAAATCCTGCGTATGCCACTGGTGCAGGGAATATTCCCTAATGCACTCACAAACATGAATTATTTGTATAATAACGTCTACGTCTATGCTGGTACTCGTCAAAAGCCTTTTCAGCAACTAAACGAGGATATTGTGGTGTGGTGTCTCTCATAGTGGTCATGATTGATTAGTGCATAAGAGGGCTGTAGTGTTCTTACATCATATTGCAACAATCTCCTTATGCAGTTATGAGATACACAATTATTTTGATTTAATTTGTAGAATTTAGAATGAACTCAATCTCATATTAAGCAAATATTAATTGACTACGAGGGTAATGGTGCAAACTATCATCGGGGCTACTATCTTTTCGAGCCGCAAGGCGAGGGAAGATGATAGCCCCGAGATCACCGAGGCGATGATAGTTTGTATCCATTGCCCGAGTAAAGAAGGTAAGTATTTGTTTTATATCCCACATCGGCAATAAGGTCTATTTAAAGTGAATTTTACATAATTAAAACAACTGATTTTGCAGACAGTTTAGCTTCAGCTAGATTTTACAAAGCACAACATGCGTACATGTAATACAGTCGATGCGCTCATTTGACATTGACATTGACTTTGACATTTCGCGTAACCTACTTTGCTATGCTTATTCAATGCGCAAGTCGTGCTAGTGGGGCAGTAGCAAAAATTTACTTTACAAAAAGACCTATCTCAGGTAGATAGTAGGCCTACTTATCTATACCTTTTTCGTGCTCTGTACAATCGCAATGCAAACAACTATAGATGAGGGATATATTGTCAAATAAGATATGATATCATACCATATTATGACATCATATAATGTATATTATGATGTCATTACCACATCTTTTTTTGTTCTCTCGCTTCATTTGCAGATATTGTATACATCGGGTCTGTTAACACTGCACACTTTGCCTTATGCAAGCTGTTCTTGGAAGCCAAGAAACATGTCCTGTGTGAAAAGCCTCTAGGACTACATGCTAAAGAAGTAGGTCAAATGATTGACCTTGCGAGGAAGAGCGGTGTATTTTTCATGGAGGTAAATAATAACCCACTTTTTACCACTTCACGGAGTCGCCCATAAGTAGGGCTGGGTCAATAAACCATTTTTTAATGTACTAGTAAAACATTTCAAACCAAACTTCTGTATTAAGTTACTACCGGTAGTTAGGAAGTAGTATTTTAGTAGTAGTAGGAGCAAATGCTCCTCCCCCTAGGCCCCCCTCCCCACAGAAAAATGGAGAAAAACAATTGAAAAATAAAGAATGACTCATTTTTACTTGGTAACTCTGCATTTTACTTTAATATTTAAACTTGACATTTTTATGCTATAACAAGATGACAAGTTTTCTTTCATCCAAATGTATCTTTTGTTTGGTCCCTTGCAAAACACTTGATTTTACAAGCGTTTGATTTTATGCTTCACCACAACAAATTCTGATGCTCCCCTCCCTCTCACTGAAAAAATCCTGGCTACTCCTCTGTAGTGTATTTTTATGAAACGTGAATCGTGAATAAACTAGTCGACACACCCAAACACGCTCGCATATCATGCTTGGAATCTAAATCCAACTTGGGTTCCATGCGCCATATGTTTTATGCTATTGGTTATGTTATTCATACTTCTGGGGGTGTACCGTGTTTCACAAGATCTCTAAGTTGGACTTAACAATTATGGAATGCTGTTGGCATCTATGAAAATATTTTGTAAAAGTTATTTTAAAAGGCATAAAATGTTGATTCACATAAATAATATTTTCTATTACCAATAGTGATTTCATGTTCCTGATGTGGATTTGTAAAAAGTCTAAAATACTTGAAATTTCGCTTTTGAATATATTTTATGTTAAGGCTTCAAATAGCTCTCTATATATTGTTTAAGTCTAACTTAGAGTTAAGTTTAACTTAGGATCTTTGTGAAACACCCCATTGAACTATTTCTATATAATGCCATGTAAAGTTTCTTGCTGTTGATTACTTCGTTTTATACATTCTAGGTGTACGCAAGTTACTTTTTTGTAAAGGTTATTGGTCTATTTTAAGTCTTTTTCTATTGCTTATTTTTATTTTAGGGTATATGGAGCCGGTTCTTCCCAGCTTATGAGAAGGTGAGGTCCATCGTATCTACTGGAGAGATTGGAGATGTGAAGTTCATCACAGGAGATTTCTGCATTAATGCACAAGGTGGAGGGAGATTTTACGATAAAAGTAAGGAACAGGAACATGTGAGGTTGGAACAATGTTTTGTGCTCGCAAATCTACAGGGCCTTTAAAGATAAGGACCAGTTCTGGTCATGCGATTGCATTGTGAAAGAAACGTTGTGCAATCGATCAGAAAAGGTTGATCATCTAGCATATAAGTATTGGTGTGTACTGCAAGGTTCTGGAATCATCAAAATTATAAGAAATTTGGCCCAGTCTTGGTAAAGTTACAAGCCCTATACACAGAAAGATGTACATGAGGCTACGCACACGTGCGCGACACGTGTGTTATATCTATCAGGTCCAAATAGATATAATAATTTACCAAATATATCAATTAGTAGGCGGTTTCTCAGCAAAATTTGTATGATCACGTATTAGTCATAAAGTATTTTTTCACATGATTGGTAATAAGAGCTTCCATTTCATTTTTTGAGAGGGGGGCGTTTTTAAAACTGGTCTTTACCTTTAAAGGAAAACTTTTTTCAGTCACTACGTAGTTACCTTGCGTAGAAAGGCAATGGAGTAAATGAATGAATGAAAGAATCAATCAATGAATGGGTAAATAGATAGAAAAATAAATGAATGAATAAAAAAATAAAAAAATAGATAGATAGATAATAATAATATAATAATAATAATAATAATAATAATAATATAATAGCCTAATAGTCCACTCCAAATTTTATTAAACCGAAACAGAAATTCTTTTTGCCCAATTGATCGTGAGCCCGGCAGCCACTGAGCAGCTCCAGATCGACGTTGCTCTATCCCTTATTGTTGAATGCCAAACAAGGTAGCAACAACTCCCATCTTTTAACGTCTTTTTGGTATGACGCGGCCGGGGTTCGAACCCACGACCTCCCGGTTGTGAGGCGGACGCTCTACTGAATGAGCCAACACTCCGGTTAGATAGATAAATGATTAAATGAATAAATGAATAATGAATAAATAAATAAATAAATAAATGAATAAATAAATAAATTACTGAATTAATGAACTATGTGCGGAGAAGAACATCCTCTGTGAAGTATCTTCTATTCATTTTGTAAACAACACCACACTTCATTGATTCATAATCAAATAAAAACATATTTAGAAGTAGCCTCCAAAGTACATAAAAATTAAAAAACGACAGAAGGCAATGAAATAGGATTGTCTAAAAGACAAAATATAAAAATTGAGGGACTGAAAATGATTACAGAACATTGTTGACCTGAAGATATACAATGAAACGGAGGGGGGTGCTAAAGAAGCATTGCTTGTTTGACCCAAGCCCCTAAAACTTAGCCACATAATATCAATATAGAGTTTTGGCCAATATAGTTATAATAGTATAATGAAAAAAACAAATTTACAGTATTTATAATATAATACAGTTATTTGAGTCCAAGGTGGATGTGTGAACCATGTTTTTTTTTTTTTTTTGCATTTGGGCCACAAGATTCAGTATCGCCTAATTAAAGATAAACTTGAGTTCTGGTAATGCGATTGCATTGTGAAAGAAAAGGTGTGGAATGGATCAGAAAAGTTGATCATATAGCATGTAAATAATGGTGTGCACTGCAAGGTTCTGGAGTCATCAAAATCATCATAAATTTGGCAGAGTCATGGTAAAGTAACAATCACTTACACAGAAAGATGTATATGGGACAACACACATGGTGTCGGGGCTAGTACTACCCTGATTTCCTTATCTTTCTATGCTCATTACTCAGCCAGTATACATTTTCTTCCAAAATTGTTTGGCACATGACATTTATTTGTAATCTTGAACATTCAGTGTAAGTTTCGTTAGATTCTGTGAGAATTCATTTTCTTTTTTTACCAGAACTCAAGTTTATCTTTAATATCCATCTTGTATTCATACAGGTGTTGGTGGTGGGGCTATATACGATATTGGGATCTACCTGGTCCAGCTGGTCACCATGGTATTTGGTCCAGACCCTATCCTGGTCCAAGGGGTTGGAGGTCTGTCCGAGTCTGGTAAGAAGCCTAGCCCAGTACCCTTGTATCTGTTGAAGCCTAGAATATCTAGGCAATTCCAAGGTGATTTGTACCTGGCATTACTGATCGCACCTAAGTTGTTAATATGTCTATTGATTGTTTAGCAAATAGCAGTCATGTTTGTCCCTTTAGAGATGTTCTTGGATGATCTCTTGATTCAGAATGCCAAGAATGACATAATTATACATGAATGTGAGGGGAAAAATTCACAGAAAATGTTGAATCCATTTGTAATGCAAAACATCGGCCATTGTTGAATAAAAACTAGTTACTGGTAAATAATCAAAACTCTAAATTTGCAACGTGGTGGAAACTTTATTATTTTAACCTCTTTCCTGTACATCATAGCATTTTGTAGTTGAATTGAGCACTTTTCATTCATATTCGTTCTTGTAATATACATTTTATTTAAAAAAACTATGTACCGGTGGCAAATAAGAATAAATAGTACCAATTTTGTCTGTAGAAATTGTTTTCTGTTCGTCATAATGTTACACATGTATCCAATTAAACTCCTCTAAAAGGGGTGACAGGGGAGATAATCACATACAAAACTTTGTACAAATTTCCATTTTATTATTTTTGTTCTGCCAGGTGTTGATGAGATTTGCAGCATGACATTACAGTATCCTAATAATAAGGTTGCTAATTTGATGACCTCGATCGGTCTTCACGGCAATAACGAGGCAACTATCGTCGGCACCAAGGGCAGAATAAATGTGAGTTGTAAGCACTTGTAGTTTTTAATGTAATATATGTAACAAAACTGTTTGAGATGTTACCAAATACATGTATGTCAGAATCACATGAAGAATTATCTGTCATGTGGATTAAATCGACCATTAAAATATACAGGGTTTCATGTTATCTTTAATATTCTCAATACTCCTTAAAGATGAAGTTGAGTTCTGGTCATGCGATTGCATTGTGAAAGAAACGGTGTGGAATCGACCAGAAAAGGTTGATCATCTAGCATATAAGAATTTGTGTGTATTGCAACTTGCAAGGTTCTGGAATCATCAAAATGATAAGAAATTTGGCCAAGTCTTGGGTAAGTTACAAACACTGTAAACAGAAAGATGTATATAATGGGTCTACACGAACACATGGCGTAAAAATCCTACCTGGATTTTTACGATGTTACATGACATATTTAGAATATGAAGGCATTTGAAGAGCCATGCTTTTCAGGGAACATGTCTTATCTGATGTTCTTCCACACTTGCATAATAAGAATGATAACGCTTACAAATTATGTTTCACCTCTTCCCAGAACTCAACGTTCTCTTTAACTGTAAATCAATAGAATGCCAGGGGAACTTTTTAAAGTTGATTTTTATACATGCTACCTACTATTTTTTCAGATGATTCGTACACTTTAGTAGTAAACTCTCTAAAAGAAACCAGAAAATTCAGAGAAGAAGTGTTGTGAAAGTTTGAACAAAATTAGACAAAAAATGAGAATATTACAACTTTAGAATGTTGCAATCACTGAATGTTAATACATATGGGAATTTCCAATTGACTAAATCAGTAATGTCACTGTGATGTAGTGCCCTCAAGTTCCCTCATTTTTTCCAACCCACAAAATGACTAAAATGTCAATTTTACAGAATGTTCAACTCAGGAGAGACAACGGGAGTGTTTCACAAAAATCCTAAGTTAGACTTATCTCTAAGTTGGACTTAACAATTATGGAAAGCTGTTAGCATCTATAAAAATGTTATTTTATAAGGCGTAAAATGTTGATTCAAATCATTCATGATTTCTATTATGAAGGAGAGGTCATGTTCTTGATGTGGAATGTATAAAAAGTCTAAAATACTTGAATTTTCACTTTTGAATATATTTTTTTTTTAAGGCTACAAATGGCTCTCCATAATCTTTAAGTCCAACTTGAGTTAAGTTCGATCTTTGTGAAACACCCCCTGTAATGATATGCTAATTTTAGAAGTGCCCCAAGGGAAAAAATCAGAAATTTATGATACTTTTGTACAGGACAAACAGAAGTGTTGTCCATGATTGTGTCGTAATCCACTGACCAAATTGCCAATTTGAGATTTGTAAAGATTTAGTGATATCAATTTTTCAACATTTATAACTTTCTTAGCATTTGGCCGATTTATTTGAATTTTTCGCCATCCCCCCTCCCCTTTTCCTGGTTTCATACAAATGCATGTACAATGGTTCGGTTGCAGTTTGAGAATAGACATTGAATAGACATTTAACATAGAGGTGTTGTGGTCTAGTGGATAGGTCGTTGAACTGAGGATCACAGGGTCCGTGGTTCGAGTCCCGCCACAGCACTAATGTCCTTTGGCAAGATATTAGTCTACATTTGCCACTCTCCACCCAGGTGTTAAATGGGTACCGGTAGGAAGAAATTCCTTTAATGCTATAATTGCTGAAATCGACTGCCTAGCAGAGCCAGGGTAATAGTTGGAGCGCCTTGAGCACTGTGCATGGATATGTGAGCTACATGTATATAAATATTCAAAATAATAATTATTATTCTTTGTCATTTCTTTTAAAATTCAGCTTGGAAACAAATTCCATGTGGCCTGTCGTGTTGAGCTAGTACGAGACAACCCAGCATCAGGGCTTCTTGAGAGGGAAGTCTTTGAGTTCCCGTTGCCTCCCTGCCATCGCCCCTTCAATTACCACAACTCGGTTGGGTTGCGTTACGAAGCTGACGCAGTCAAACAAGCGATAGACGAGGGTCAGTCAGTTCAGGATGTTTTTAATAAATTTTGTATTTTTGAAAGCCCCACTGCTCTACTTTAGCTACTTGCTCCCTCTATATAGCAAACAATGCCTAATCGGTGACCATTGTTTCCCCTTGGTCCTTTTTTCTTATGTTAATTGAGAGCTTATTTGATGAGATAACTACCTGTCAGTGACCATGAAGGGAGGTCTAATCCCTTCTGACCAAACTAGTGCAGATGGGCTTTAAAAGAAATTTTGTGTGATGTAACAAAATTGGAATGGCTGTCGAGAAAATAAGATTTTAGATATCAGATCGTTTGGTAGTGTTATGATTATGAAAAGACATGACATTGCACTTAGAATATTCATGTTTTGTCGTGAGTTGAGAGCTGGTCCAGGGATGAAAAGGAACTACAGATTTGAGGTCATCATGTGCCTAATTTTATGCAAATATTTTATGAAGATATCCTCACTGGTGTATGTTGTTAGGTAATAAATCCTTTAATCCCCAACCTAAGAACATTTGACTGCATGATGGTTACTTAGAAGTCAATGAAGCAAACAGAGTACATTGGACAAAAACTATTCATGGTCTTTTAAAATTCTTGATAACAATGTCATAGTAATATTTGTTATGTTATGACATGATAATGCAAACAAAAACACAAAACACACCCTAAAACTTATACCCCCTCCCCCCCCCCCCCCCCCAAAAAAAAGCAACATTAACTTTGTTAAGATTTCAACTTTTAAAATGCAACATTCCAATAATTCGTAACCGGGATTGTTGTGTGGAATGAAACTTTGCCATTTGATAGTGGATGTTTTTGTGACGACTTTTGTTGTGAATCACTAAAACTTTACGATATGGTAGTAAGGGAGTTTACAGATACAATCTGCACATTGGCAGATAAAGGTAATTTGTACCAAAATAGTAAAACCCACAGAGATGAATACTGGATATGCGCTCATGAAAGTTATGTAACATTATTCTTTATGCACCAACGGTACATTCTATGATACGCAGGTGGAAGTATTCTTTTCAAGAGGTCAAACAAAAGGTATTCATGAAGCACATCTAGGACTTTGGCAGTTATTATTCTAAGATGCTCAAAGTGGAACTTCTCCATGTGTAAAAGATATGTGGATATTTGGGGTCATTTGTACCATGTGCTATCTGTAAACTCCCTTATTCAGTCACTCTGCATATAGAGATTGAAACTCCGAAATTTTCTGATCAGAATCTGATTTTGCTTTTTTTTTTAAATCCAGGTAAGACGGAGCATCCCCTCATCACCTGGTCCGAGAGCTTAGCCATTCATAAGATCATGGACAAACTGAGACATGATGTGGGATATTACCGACCAGATGAGGAGACAGAAAAGGAGAAATCTTGATTGCTATTCCCTTGGAGATGGATGCCATGATGATTTAAAGCCTGTCTGCACTACTTGTAGCTACTTGTGCCCTCTATATAGCCAACAATGCCTACCTGGTGACCGTTAATCCCCATCCCCATTAATTGAGAGCTGATTTGATGAGATAACCACCTGTCAGTGACCAGCTAGGAAGGTCTAATCCCTCCTGGCCAAACTAGTGCAGACAGGCTTTAAAGTGTACAAATCACCAAAAACATGTTTTGCTCTGTATATTATGGGTTCCACATTATAATATATTTAAGATATGACCTTCAAATAATACAAGAGATATTACATGTTTAAATACACGCACAATTGAAAAAAAAGAGGATTTGTATTGAATCCCTTTTTAAAGTTTCATAATAATAATAATTTTCTCATGATCTAAAGAAAGTGAAACGAGACATATCTTTTCCCTAAAAATAAATATGTGACCACAATCAGACAAACATTGAATCTTGGCATCCCCCCATAAACGAAACCAAAATCAAACAAATTGGGCAGCTTTGATGATACATAGGCGATTGAAGCAACACACAATGCTGTATCAAAACACGCTAGAAGATCGATAGCAGCCATATTATTATCAATGTTAATGATTTATTATCCTCAAAATGAAAGAAAATTAGGCCAGATGGTAACTTTGATCTGCAGTATTTATCGTCTAAATCCAGTGACGAAAATATTGATGGTATAGATGGATCCGTTTTCAAGTTATTGTAATTTCTGGATTAAAAATATTAGTTTACATGTACGTCAACTATGTTTGATCATGAGTGGGTAGATTCCACCGACATAACGTACCATCGCGAATTACGAACTTGCTTTCCAGACTAGACAGTGGAGAAGTAGAGTGTTAGGAGTAATTTCTATCGAAAAAAAAGGCTAAAATGGGTTATATTTACAACAAAGAATGTTGTAAAATTTGTTTCAAGAAGCATCCACTGACCAATATATGAAACAAGCACTGAGCGATGTTTGATTTACTGAGATTTTGTTGGTCAGTGTGATTTTAGCATGAATGATGACCGGCAATAGCGATTGCAATAATAATTACACATTGTGTTTATTTTCTTTGATTTTTTTCATCAGTATAATTTTATTTTGTCAGTTTTATGTAATAAGCATCATTATCCTTTCTTCTTTTGTAGTTTATCTTTATCTTTTTCAAAGAACATACATGGAAAACAATCAAAACATGTAACAAACTTATACAGCAAAAGCCATAGATTCCATGTAGTGGAAGCAAGCTTTTGTGTTTATGTTTTGGGGACATGCTACAATCGGCTTTGTCACATTATTTTCAGCGTTTTATTTGTTTGATTTGGACAAGAAAATGAAAGATGAAAAATTTGTTTTGAGTTTGTTTTTTACGTCTTAATTAAGTATTCTTAAAATCTAGAATAATCTTTTACAAATTCCTGAGGTCATAAGCTTTCCATTGATATATAGTTTTTTTTTGTAGAAGTATATATATACTTGAAGAGTACATTATTGTGTATTTTGAGGCTTTAAAATCCAGAAATCATGCATTTATTGATAGGTTGTTAAATAAGTTGGTATGAAAGTCTATAATATTAATTAATGCCAATTCTTATTTCTTTTTTTACTAGTGTTATAGTAGCTTTAATGATTTGTGTTGTCTTGCCAATGAAAGAGTGTGGGAAAATGAGGAATAAATATATATTTTTTTTTTAACCTACATTTTCTATAACTTCTTTATGTGTTGTTTTAATTATTAAAGTAGACTAAAAACATACTGAAAAGTAGTAGTACATCATATTAATCAAAGAAACTGTCCACAGACTTCATGAAATCATGCAGTTCCCATTATACATACCGTATATAATGAAACTGAATAATATAATATGTCATCACATATGAAATTTTAAACTTAAAAATGGCAGATACATTGATGGTATCCTGTCGTTAATTTAATTAATATGTTAGATAAAGACAAAACTAATCTCTGAAATTGTCTTCATGAAGTCTGTTGTAAGATCTTGTTGACAGAAATACAAGAAAGAAAACAAAGTTCAAATGATTTTTTTTTAATTCTAAGAGAGTGAGAAAGAAAGAGACTAGAGAGAAGAAAAGAAGGAGAGATAGAGAAAAGGAGAAGGATAAAGAAAGAGAATATATGGGGGTGGTCAAAAGAACCTGCACAGTGTAAAGTGTTGACCCTGTCCGCCACCCCCCCCCCCCCCCCACAAACAAGCTGAAATTTTTTTATACACAAACCGGTAACCCCCTTTTTACATATTTTGCAATTTGGTTGTCTATTTTTAACCCAAATCAAGTACTATACATATTTTTATATTATTTTTCTCCAGATATTTATGAATTCGAATTCTCCATTTGTGGCGAGTACTTTGAGACACATTTTATATTTGCGAGGCAAAAGTATTACGTAACGGGGCCCCTCGGAAATAAGTGCCTGGGAGACACGTGCATGTGTCAAGAATGTAAACAATGAAATTGTTCTCAATACCAGTCTTTCTATTTATTCAATTTATATTTACAGATTATAATCATCCAGTTTAATCAATGAAAGCTGATGATGATTAAATTTTCTGAGAAAGATATTTCCATGGTATTTTAGTCAGATAAGGAAAAGAAAGAAAAGTGATAAGAGTGATATGACCATGCTTAATACAGTTTTTTAGTTCCAAAAATACGAAGAAAAAAATATCAAAGTTCTCGGAAAAGCCTATATGTTGCATTGAGAATCCTGCACACGTGAGTTACTGTAGTTTTCTGATACTTGACAGCTGACAGCTCCTCGACATGAAAGTTCTTCGATGGGGTATTTGCACGGCAGGGAAAATCTCCCAAGATTTTTCCCATGCAATTTGTGACCTAAAGAACCATAAAATTCAGGCTATCGCGTCACGATCTTTGGAGAAGGCACAGGAATTAGCAGGAAAAGTAGGAGCCGAAACGACGTACGCAAGTTACGAGTCTCTCGCCGCTGACCCAAATATCGGTTCGTATAACGCCGGGTATAAAGTCCATTGGCATACGATGCATGGGATCGGATGACCACTGAAATTCTTACTTTTTCGTGGTTTGAAATTTTGCCCCACACAATGATAGCTTGTAAATGTTGCTAAAAATTTAAAACACCAATGATACATGTTTCCATTTGAAAAGTGTGTACTTTACCTCTGAAAAGTAAAATGGTTATTTTGTAGCAGAAAATTGACATCCCCAAAAGTCAATTCAGCACTTAGTTTAAATACACATGCTTTATCATGTCTGTGCTGGTGTGTGTTCTGAATTCTGTGTGTTGTGTTACTTGTGTACATGGTCCATTATAATAATATATCCAAGCCTTGTTCACGTATTTGCACAGCACAGGTTGCATGATCAAACCTATGAAGTATGATTCTTTTATCATTTTATTATTTAGACTTGGAAGTTTTAGTTTATTTCCAAGGAAGAATAGGGAAGAGCTGATGAGGAATGATTGACAAAAATTGTGAGGTAAAATTTTAACAATGGCTCGTTTGCAACTTTAGGTATTTAGAGTGGCCTCCCCCCCCCCCCCCCCCCCCCACCCCCCACTCTGGGGTCGGAGGGACCGCATTCTGTTCCCAAAATCTCTGGAACTTTTCACACAACAAAATCTGGCCCGTATTGACTTTACTTGTTTACACACAAAGGGAGGGAACATGCATACACGTACCCTAAATAACACCGAGTGTGTGTGGGGGGGGGGGGGGTGGTGACTATGTAGATAACAAAGTCTGCTACAGATAGTGCAGCCTAGCTAATACCCATTGTGAATACACACAAAAACTGCAAAAGCGGGCAGTATTGTGGAGTGCGAAGTAGTTTGCATTGTGTCTTGTATTGTTCAGTCAAGGACAGATTTTCAGTAAAAAAACTCAAACAATTGCTTGCTTCTAGCTATTTAGGGTGGCCTATAACAGTCACTCTGTGGGGTAGACGTTTGTGGGTCCCACCAATATCAATCTCTGAAATAGGAAACAGAAACAGCTAGTATCCATTATTGGCTGTGCACCTCTACTGATCATCGGATGCACTTATGAGGAGAAGGCTAATTAGCCTACACGAGAACCAGGTTATCATTTATGTGAATTAATGTCAATTTTGTATCCTGCTCCCCTGCAGATATTGTGTACATTGGGACTGTTAACATTGCACACTTTGCCTTATGCAAACTGTTCTTGGAAGCCAAGAAACATGTCCTGTGTGAAAAGCCTCTAGGAGTACATGCTAAAGAAGTAGGTCAAATGATTGACCTCGCAAGAAAGAATGGTGTATTCTTCATGGAGGTAATATTAATGATAACAAATAATAATGATTTAAAAAAATAATAATAATAATGTTTATAATATATTAATGACAATAAAAGTAAGTATAATATTGATGGTACAATAATTCGTAATAATGTTAATACTACTATCAATAAGAATAATAAGAAATATAATGATAATGACATAAGAATAACAGTTGTGATTATGATTTTAATATTAATTTTAGTCTCAACTTATGTCATTTTATATATATTTTCCATTAAAAAAAATCTGCCTTTGTAAGAACATGTAGGTTAATAATAAAAATGAGTAGAGCTATCTGCATGTATAAATGAAATGCTGCAATACCTCTTTTTCAGTCTGTCTCCTTTTCATTTGGTATTTACTGTTTTTATTTATCATAAAATAAAGAAGACTCTTAGGAAAACTACTCAATAAAGTAACAAAAATGTACTGATGTAATGCAACACATGGCCTACTACTTGCAACAAGTCTTTCATTTTATTTCATATCTTTATTTTTAGGGTATATGGAGTCGTTTCTTCCCCGCATATGATAAAGTCAGGTCCCTCTTATCTAATGGAGAGATTGGAGATGTGAAGTTTATTACAGGAGATTTCTGCTACGATGGATTCAGCCTTGGATCTTCCCATGATAAGAGTAAGCATGCATGCAGTCATTGATCATCTTACAGATTCAGGGGCCGGTTTCATAAAACTTTTGATCTATAACAAATGTTATATCTCGCATACTAAGAATCTTGCAATCTGATTGGTCTAAACGAGGTCACATGATAAAATATAGATAAGTACTATCTACCTGAGATAGTACTTTTGTAAAGTAATTTTTTGCTGCTACCCCACTTGCCCACCCTTGCCCATTGAATACGCATAGCAAAGTAGGTTATGCGAAATGTCAAAGTCAATGTCAATGTCAAATGAGCACGCATCGACTGTATCATGCATGTTGCGCTTTGTAAAATCTAGCTGAAGCTAAACTGTCTGCAGAATCAGTTCTTATTATTATGTAAAATTCACTTTAAATAGACCTTATTGCCGATGTTGGATATAAAACAACTATTAACCTCCTTTACTCGGACAATGGATACAAATTATCATGGCCTCGGTGATCTCGGGGCTACCATTACCCTCGTAGTCGATTAATATTTGTTTACTAGATTTCTGTGACCAATTTGCTCTCAGCCAATCAGATGCCATGGTTTCAGTAGCTTATAACAGTAGCTTGTAACTTGTTATTGATATCAAGATTTATGAAACAGGGTCCTGGTGTAACTGTGAGGGCGCCCTACAATGGTGTCCTACGGTTACTTGTCCAGTGTCCAAGGATTCTTGCACCTAGTGTCCTAGCGTTTCATACTTCCATCAAAGTATTTTAGGGGTCAATGACCCTTTGCAGCCTGGGCCCCGTCTTATAAAAAGTTGATTTCAATCGCAACTTATTTGAGATTAATATCAATCGCAACTATGTACATACGAGATAGGAGACTGCAACTTGCGATTGATTGGAGGACTTGCGACTGATTCGGATCAATCGTGACTCTTTATAATACGAGACCCTGGTGTTCTAGGTTTCCTGCAGCCAATGTCCTAAAGTTCCTGCACCCTTGTGTTCTAGGGATTCTGCACCCTGTGTCCCACAACACCAGCACCCAATATTCTGTGGTGCCAAGTGAGCAAGGTGTCCTAGGACTCCTAGCTGTATCATGTTTCCTGGAGTTCGTGTGCCCTATAACCTTTTACCCCCCCCCCAAAAAAATCACAAATATTAATCAGGAAAATTATAGGAAAATGGGGGGGGGGGGCATAATTTTAACCATTTTTTGTTCATACTCGATTAATACCAAAGTGGCTTGAACTATTCACAAACCTGAATGATATTTGGTAAATTACAGTTTTATTCTACACACAACTTAGATTTTGCCAATATGTGGGCAAGTCCAACGTATTTTGTCCCACGCATTCCTGACTGAATGTAAATCTATGATTCTAGTATTTCTGATAATCATAATAATAATAATAGCTCACATTGATAATGCGTCTAATACTTTGTTTCTAGGCGCAGTACATATTGTTAACCCGGTCATCAAATTCAGGCTTACCTGCATACAATGTATGCACATTCTTCACTCCCTGGGGAGCTTTCCGGCCAGTCTCCATTTTACAAGCGCCACTTGCTCTTATATCTATGATACTAGAATTTCTGATAAATATGTGATTCTAGTATTTCTGATTAACATATGATTCTAGTATTTCTGATTAACATATGATTCTAGTATTTCTGATTAACATATGATTCTAGTATTTCTGATTAACATATGATTCTAGTATTTCTGATAATAATGTGAAGTTCATACCCTTATATAAACTTGGATCATACCATTTATCAAGGACAAGACACTTGATGTCAACCATTAATTTTTTCCACTAGTATTGGTATAAATCATATGAAACAGCAAATGACCATTAATACCTTGGATTTATCCATTCATTTTTCTTGGTACTAATGCAGGTTTAGGCGAAGGAGCTGTGTATGATATTGGGGTCTATCTGGTCCAGCTGGCTACCATGGTGTTTGGTCCAAACCCTATCTTGGTACAGGGGGTTGGAGGCTTGACTCAGACTGGTGAGTACTGACGTAACAAGACAGTTGCTCAGATGACGGCTGCTTTTGGGTTCAAAGATACAGGGTTGAGTGTGCAATACACCAGTTCACGGTTAGCACATATCCCACATGACCTCGAATATCTTCAAAACATGAAGAGGTCCCACTTTGTACATTTTGAAATAAGCACACCTACAGCGATGGAGATGCTACATAAATAGCCTTTGTTTCCCCTTTTCAAAGAATACTTCCACCTGTGTTTCATGGAGTGCACTGCTGGTGCATAAATGAATAATGATTATATAACTTTTATGAGCACGTATCCAGTATTTTGTCTCTGTGTATTTCACAATTTGATCTGCAATGACCTTTATCTGCTCATTTTTCGGACTGCAATGGTGATCTGGCTTAATACATTTGCAATTGATGTTAGTTTTAGGGCTAGGTATGGGTTTGGTCCATGAATTTCTGAATTTCAGTTACTGTAGGTCTATATAAAGTAAGTAGAGGGCATTTGTTGCTGGGGTGTATCGTTGAGCCAATATCATGTTAACTTCAGAGGAGCACACATATTGAAAGTTTATTCCTGCTTCTATTGTTAAATCAGTAGCAGTGAGTTACCTGAAAATGCAACCCTGCTGAAATAAAACTAAATAAATGAAGAAATTCAATATCATTACTCAGTACAAGAAATCGTTTGTTCACACACTCCTAATTAATTTCGGATTTGGGGCATCATAGTTTGATAATCCATACATACAAACATAATTTTACGTGTTTTACATCCTGATTCAACAGATTTGTGAAATCAACCATCACAATGTTACTAAGTACCTTTAAGTCTAACTACATGAGTACATTTTGAATACATACATTGTAACTTCAACTTTTTGGCAAGCATGTGAATGTTAATTACTAATGATTCACCAATCTGAATGATCTCTCTTGTTTGATTTAGGCGTTGATGAGATTTGCAGTATCACCTTGAAGTACCCGAATCATAAGATAGCCAGCATGGTGACCTGTATTGCAGCTAACAGCAATAATGTGGCCAGCATTGTCGGCACCAAGGGGAGAATTAATGTAAGTCGTTATAGAACTTAAAGCCCCACTGCACTACTAATAGCTACTTGCGCCCTCTATATAGCCAACAATGCCTAATCGGTGACCATTGGTCTCCCATGGTCCCCTTTTTCTTATGTTAATTAAGAGCTGATTGGATGAGATAACCACCTGTCAGTGACCACGCAGTGAGGTCAAATTCTTCCCGGCTAAACTAGTACAGATAGGCTTGAAAGGGTACCGATCAATACAAATAATTATGTTGCTCTAGCTGTTATTTTAAGAGTTCATGCATGTCACTACACTACATATTTGTTCAAAATATGAGCTTGAATTAGTACCTCAAAAGAGTGATATTTCCAGTTTAATACCTCTCAGTTATCATATAAGTAACTTAGTCACCATATAATAAGTAACTTAGTCACCATATAAGTAACTTAGTCACCATATAAGTAACTTGTTCATAAACTGATTGATGCACCCATATGTGCTCACATGAAGTAAAACCCAAGATAGACTTATGTTCTCTACACAGGGTCTTATATTATCTTTTAGTTCCCTCATACATCCTATTAAGTTATTAACTTATACAATACCAGGTAAATTGTTTAGATTCACTTTAAAGCCCCACTGCACTACTTATAGCTACTTGCGCCCTCTATGTAGCAAACAATGGCTAATCGGTACCTGTTGGTCCCCATGATCCTTTTTTTCTTATGTTTAATTGAGAGCTGATTTGATGAGATAACCACCTGTAAGTGACTTTGCAAGGAGGTCCAATCCACCTTGGCCAAACTAATGCCGACGAGCTTTAAGGTATCATAGGATAAGGATAAAGAGGCTTTGGATAATTTGCTGCAATATTTTCTTTTTTTTCTTCAGTTATTAGATAGCTTCCAGGCTCTTAGTAAGCTGGAGTTAGTGAAAGGTTTTCCTGTTCTGGGCATGTTTGAGAAAGAGGTGTTTGAGTTTCCTCATCCTCACTCTGATCGACCCTTCAATTATCCTGGATCTGTCGGGTTCCAGTACCAAGCTCAAGCGGTCAAGAAGGCCATAGATGAAGGTATGATGATTTTCTTTTAGCATGCCTCGTTAACTTCCGAGTCCTCCCATTCCCTTAGGGATTGACTCTTAACATGCCACACAAATAATCTCAATAGGCCGGTCGTCATCAGCTCGAGATTGCCAAATAACCCGCTATTTCTGATTTGAGAAATAAGCCTGAAGTAACAAATCGCGTCTTCATCAGCTCGAGACAATTAACTCAAGACATTTTGCTCAGCGTTCGAGCAGAGTGCTAGTCTTCGGGCTGGTGAGGACGCACCGGACAAATAGCGGGATATTTTGCAAACTAGCCTATAAAGATATCTTTGGATGATTATCTCAACCAAATATCCCGCTAATTACAACTGCGGGCTGATGAACAAGCAAATAAACTGGCTAATTTGCGATCAGGATAGTTAAAACAGCAGGTTATTTGGCAATCTCGAGCTGATGAAAACAGGCCTTGTGTGCCACGTTGGATATATTGTGGGATTGATATACCAAAGGCTTCCAGTGGAAAATTAATCTACACCTGTGTTGACAGGGTTGTTTTAGAGCTATTCAAGACCAGAAACAGGTAATTTTGCAAAGCCATTGTATTCCACAAAACAATACTTCCCTCGGTTAGTGCCCACTGTCTTGTGTGAAAATGCATATTTTGGCAAACAAGCGACTGTTCAGAGAGGCGTAAAATGCAAACAAAGTGTTAATAATAATACTAATGGTGGCTTTTTTAATAGCGCCCATGTCGGGAATGGCGTGACGCTCCTGCCGCTCCAACATTATTACCCTGGTCATAGCCGAGCGGCCAAATATGTCGTACACTGGATGTTACCAGTTTTCGTGGTTGGAGATTGGCAAAAATTGATTAATGTCTGAGCAAAGGATGTCAGTGCCAGGCTGGGAATCGAACCCTTAACCTTTTGATTAAGAGTAAAGGGAATGAACCACAGCGCCATGACACTACAAAGTATATACATGGGCAGAAACTATGATGGAAAGGTCAAAACAATTTTCAAAACAAATCACAACAATTTTTAAAACAAATCAAAACAAAAGTTCAAAACCAAATTAAGATACGGGAAGAATAGTGATTGCGACTTTTTCATCATTTTGCCAAATGCCTATTGATTTTATTGTTCATTAAAAAAATACAGATACCCCTTGACCTTTGTGTCAAATGTTATATGGTGATGCAACATAATTTTGTAAGCTGTGCACATAAATGTTTGCTCTTTAACTTCTGCTTCTGATATACACGTTAGTGCGCTGAATACAAATCAAAGAGCTAAATTATTTGTACAATGTTTTGTTTTATAATACCGGTATGCAATTGTAATACAAATTACCTGTATATGTTGTTGAAAATGCAGAATAAATCACACTCAAATTTCATAATTTCATATATTCATATATTTGATTTTGAATTCGATTTCAATCTCAAATTCAAATTCAATTTTACAATCGAATTCAATTTTCATAAATTCATATATTTGATTTTGAATTCGATTTCGATCTCAAATTCAAATTCAATTTTACAATCGAATTCAAATTCAATTTCACAATCAAAGTCAAATTCAATTTCATTTTCAAATTCAATTTCAATATCAAATTCACTTTGAATTCAATTTCAAATTCAAATTCGAATTCAATTTCACAATCAAATTGAAATTCAATTTCACTATCCAATTCAATTTCTCAATCAATCTCAATTTCACAATCAAACTCAATTTCACTATCTAATTGCAATGACGAACCTTCGTCATTGCCTTGTTTTCGTTCACATTCTGCCCCATTAATATACTTATCCTTATCCTTTTCCTTATCCTTATCCTTATCGTCCGGAAATCCCATTCGTTTTGCACGCAGTGCTTGTTATTCCTAGTTAGGTACTTTCCTCAAGTCCTTTTCCTTTCAAATTTCTCAGGCGTCATCTCTGATATCTCATCAAGGTCACCTACTTTTTCGATTTTCGAAATCACTCATGCATAACCATCCTGGCGCCATTTTGTCCGTCTCTTGTCCATTTTAAGGCCTATCTTCCTTCCTATCTCCACCATCCTAGATCCTACAAACTTCTAACAAATTCCTTTAGATAGTCTAAGAAATGTTCTCTCCTCTGCGACGCATAACTTGACCTTCAAAATGCCATCTTCATACTCAAAATTCAAATCTAAAACCGACTCCGTCAAAAATCTCTCAAATTCTTGAAAAATGGACCCCTAAATAATCTAAAACTGCCATAACTTTCTCATATAAATTCCGTTTTGTATTTAAATCTTACAGTATCTTTATCTCATAATTGCACATAGCCATGCTAAATTTCACGCTCCAATGGCTTTGCACAACATAAATAGCGCCCTCTAAAGTTCTGGGAATTGGCTTTCTCTCTGTGGCCGTATCTCCATAATGGCTTGGCAAACCCGTACCCTTTTTTGGATTTAGATACTTGAAGATATGCCCTTTCCAGCAGTATACAAAATTATATACCCTAACACTGACCGACTTTGCGAAAAATGCCCTCCAAATTCGCCATTTTCAAGAAAATTGAAAAATAACTTCAAATTGCTCTAAATTAACGATCTTTATACCTACTTCAATGAAACTTGGCAGACATATGTATCCATATACGTGACAACTGTCTGCCAAGTTTGGTAAAATTCGAATATGTCAGCGCAAAGTTATCGCCCAAAATGATCAATTTTCTATGCATTACGTAATAGCTCCTATAATGCGTGCAGTACATTGCGCGCAGATGACATGGGTGTGAAATTGACCGCAATGAAGTGCGCTTTCGAATGATACCAAGTATGGTATATGTTCACACAGAAAATTTTGAGTAAATCACATTTGAATAAGGGTCACTATACGATTTCCACCGAGTTTCCGCCCAATATTATAACACGTATCGGCCATGAGGTAATTTCTCAGACTTTTTTTCGCCCCCTAAACATCCTTTTTTTTCCTTGAAATTTTGCAGTGACATTTCGAGTTGCAGTACGCAGGGCACCTCGTGGCCAGATTTTTGAAATTGGTCAAGGGGGCCATTAAAGACGCCATTTTGTACTATAAATTTATTTTACATCACGTGTTTCGATAGGATTATCATAGAAAAAAAGAGAGTGGTTTACAATAACAACCATGAAATTTTCTTTCTAATGATACCATTTACGGCCTATAAAGAGACATAAAGAGAGAGAGAAAAAACAATTTAACTCCGGTCGTAATACAGATCCTGTACGTTTTCCGCCCATGCATTACACGGATTGGCTATGGGGCATATCGGGTTCACGCTGTTGGCCCCCAGAACGATCTATATTGCAATGAGGAACATGCACCAAATCCCAATGGTTTTTGCACGCAGTGCTGCTTGCGAGCCCTTTCTACGTTCTTTCCCCTATCCCAATTTCTTTCAAACTTCGTAGGCATAGTCACTACCATCCCATCAAGGTCACTGTTGAGGCCTTTCTTTCGCCCTACCTATCTCCAATATCACAGAAGCTACAGACTTCGTACAAATTGCTCTGGATAGTCCGAGAGAAGCTCATTCGTTTGACACGTAGAAACATGGCGTCATTGCACGCACATCGTTGTGACACGATTGCATTTCTAGTTCAATCTCCTTTTCAAATTCAATTTCAATTTCAAATGAAAATTCAAATTCAATTTAAAATCAACATTCTAATTCGATTTCAATTTCAAAGGCAATTTCATTTTCGAATTCTATTTCATTTCAAATTAACATTCAAATTCAATTTAACATTCAAATTTGCAATGTTTGTAGGTAAGACAGAGCATCCCCTCATGCCATGGTCCGAAACCTTAGCCATTCATAAGATCATGGATAAACTGAGACACGATGTGGGATATTACCGACCAGATGAGGAGACAGCAAAGGAGAAATCATTGTTAAACTAGGCCTACCTGTGGAGAGGAGGTTGAGTTCTAGTAAAGGGTGGGAAAATGTTGACATCATTGTATTTAAGAGAGATATTGGATGAGTTTTTCATCATTTAGCTGCATAATTTATGATCATGACTTTTCCTTGTGGGGCGGTTCTTGTGGAGGCGTAGACTTTCAGAAATTATAGTATCTATGAACAAAGAGTTTGGCTATAAAGGCTGCCTCACAACTACATATATTTTCATGAAGTTTGATTATTTAGGTAAACATTGAACTGAAATACGATGATTTATTCGCATCATACATTGTTATTTTTTGCAATATTTCAATCATAGATAAGGTCTTGCAATTATGTACATCAATGTTGGTATACTTTAGCTCTTCGAATGGATCGATTCATTCTATATAGATTATAAAGGGTTTTGAAGTAATTATTAAAACTGAAGATTAAATAAATCCAAGCAGGGAAACAGTATTGTAAACAAGCCAGGAATCGATAACTCTTAATTCTGCACTTCTTAATTTACGTCGTGGCAATTCAACAGTACAGTGAAAGTCGAAAGACATCAATTTTTCCTGAAATATCATCCCAACTTTAAAAAAAAAAACCCTGAACTTTCTTGATATTCTGATTATAATGATTATTTGTACACGTCTTTTATGATTGTAAATATATCTTGTATATTCGCTCTGTAAAAGATTTCACAATCTGGCCATTGGCAGTGATGATATTTCAATAATAAACAAATTATAATCATGCACTTTGTTTATTTTCTGTTCTATTTTGAATTTTTGATACCTTTTCATTGATGTTAATCATATCGATTATGTTCAGTCCAGTTCAGTATACATAAATTCAATTCCATATAAAATAAATACAAATGTGAAATAACATGAACATGTATATATATATATATAGTTATATATCATTATTATAATTATTATTTATTTGACCAATCATACAATCAGTATAACAATCAGATAATACATAGGCATTTCATAATACATGCAAACAATTTTTAGGAAAGAGTAGAGAGAGAAGGATACAATCTGCTGGTCAGAGATGACAACAGGAATTAAAATTGTTACTCGAAAGCATGTTACCCCAGGGGTATATTATGTAATTATAAACGTTTAAAAGAACTACTATAGCTGTAAAACACTCTTGAGGTTTTTTTTAAGTTAGGTCCAAAAATATATATATAGGTGAAAGGTTAGTATATATATATATAAAGAGAGAGAGAGAGAGAGGGTTTGAAATATGTCCAAATGAAAGCAACAACACACTATAACTTATTGCACCTAGTTCAAACAAAAACCAAACTAATAATAATAGTCACATTTGTATAGCGCTTAATACCATATTTCTAAGCACTCTACATTGTATTTATTATTAACCTGGTCATTGGATTCAATTACTAATCTGCACATTACAGTGTTCCTCTCCCTGTGGTGTATTCTGGCCAGACGCCATTCCTAATATGATAGAGAAAACGGTTGCAAAAGAAGAGAAATTAAAGAAAATACATTTAGGAGAAAAAAAGATAACCCTGCCAGGACAGGGATTATGTTTAGGGCTACATTGATCGCATATTTTCCTTTAAATTTGAAAATCTGAATGGAGTCCCATTTATCTTTTATTGATACTTTTTTAAAATGGATCCGGGCTTACTCGGACCAAAGACAACTCGGCCCAGCTGCAAAAACGGTCAGTTTTTGTCATTTTACCCTAATCTTATATCTAACCCTAACCCTAAACCTAACCCTAAACCTGCTAAAACTGACCGTTTTTGCAGCTGGGCCGAATTGTCTTTGGTCCGAGTTGGCCCGAGTTTAAATATAATGTAATGTACAGTAGGCTTGCGGATGCACCATGTGAGAGAGAGGGAGGATTAAGGAGTCCTGAAAAGGAGTCCTGAAAAGGACTCTCGGATAACCAACAGTCTTTTTAAGACTACACACCTTCAAGAAAGATTACCGAGAGTCCTTTTCAGGACTCCTCAATCCTCCCTCTCCCTCTCACATGGTGCATCCGCAAGCCTACTATAAATCTACATCACCATGCAAGCCGATACTTACAAGCAGCATATAATGTAATGTCTCTGAAAACCATACACATAGGCAAGAATGCTGTCACAAAGTTGAAAAATCATAAATTTTGATAGAAAAAAAAGTTTTGAATCTCTCAACTTGCCAACTCGAGAATTGTTTAACTTATTTTCTTTTTTCAAATGCCTGCATCAAATTCAATATGTTCATGAAACGAAAATAGATCAAGTGTTTACATAAATTGTTACCCTTCCTACTCATGCATCTGGCATATATTTTAGGGCTCTAAATCAAAAGTTATCAAGCCAAATCACAAAATATGGGAATGATTGTAAGAAATGGTAACAGAGTCATGTCTTACACAAAAAATGAAAAGTCATTGTCATTTGTCATTACAATAATAAAGGTGTCATGCTTTCTAGTACCTATTTGCACTTACAAGTGACAAGCGAGGTCTGGAAACTTGAAAGTGGAAATAAATACAGACCACAGCGTCAACCACTTCCATCTTCTTGGACTTGTGCCAGAATTATTTAATATCAGGGGACCATTTCTGACAATGTATCAAACATGTATCGCATGATATTATTGTTTGCTTATCTCTTCAAACCGTTTTTATTCATTAATGTTTGTTTTTTAAATAAATTTGTCATTGTCACTCTGTCTTTCTCATGTTTAATATCCTTCCCTTCATCTCTCAACCGCTGGTTTGTGTATTCTCTATTCTCCGGCATCAGGTTTTTATTGTTGACCATGATACATGTGTCCTTCGTGTTACGTCGTGTAATAAAGAAACGATATGTGTGTGAGTGATTTGACTTTTATTCATTGCAAGTTTGCAACAGTCAGCATGACATTCTGTTTTTATGCACCATTTATCAACATTTTGCCTCATAAGTTGTGCATAGTCTCTGATAATGCCGTTTGAGAGATAAATGCCCCTTCTCACCTCTGATATATGCCCCAGTTAAAATCTGATAGGTGCTCCTTTTCTTTCGCCAATAGCCCTATATCCTTTGTAGTATTAAAGTGCCCTTTTTCAATATTCATAGGTGCCCCCTTCAATGTGCAAAAATTACCCCTTTTCACCTGTGCCAATTGCCCTTTTTACACTGATTTGAGCTCCTTTTCTTTTCTAATTGGTGCTACCCCTCCCCAAACTTTGGAAGACGATCGCCACCCATGGTTAAATTGTTAAATTATTTCATTTTTATTTTGTTATATGTGTTTGCTTGTTTGAATGTCAGACAATTTCGAGTACAAATTTACACCCTTGACAAACTCAATGACTATTTTTATGCGTTTTGTTTCAATTGTTTTGTCGATCCTATATATCCCTCAGTTTGCACGAACGTATAATAATTTAACAATTCTCGTACATTAATTTTGAAATCCTTTTTATTCAGAGTTTGATATTCAATATTATATTTAATAAAGTCCACATTTTCGCATATAATTTAACGGTTCTAGAAAAATAACCCCTGACATCGAGGATAGTTAACCCCCCAAACAAACAAAAATCTGCTTTTATTAAAACCAACTTATTTCAGGGTGGACTTCCCCTTAAATGAACAGGGGTTTATTTTCGGAGGGGGGGGGGGGTTATTGTCCTAGGGGGTGATATTTAGGGGTGGGTTAAATTAATTGTCCAAGGGGGTGAGTTTCCGTGAGGGGGGGGGCCTATTTATCCAGTGGGTAATTGTCCTATAAGTTTGTTTTGTACCTTTCTTATTTTTTAAATTCATATAAATTGAAGACATTGATTAATAGGACAAAAATAAAGCAGATAACATATTTTTACGATTCTAGAAATCCCTGCTAGATATTGCAGTGGTCACTTATTACATTAAAGCTCATTTCGTGAGTCGGCACTCTCCGTAATTAGTACTCTCTAGATGAGGCGATGAGCCGTGCTTAATTGATGCGAAGTCATTGTGGATATGCGTACTCTACATGAGAAGAAGTCATCAAGTCGATAGCTAATTTTCAAGTCGACAACTTTTGATTTTCAGCTTTCGATTTCGAGTTTTAAAGAGCTGTTACTCGACGTCTGACAGACACGAAAATAGCATATAATCGACATTATTGTAATCTTTGACTATGACTTATAAGCTTTTCGTCGATATATAATTCATTTATTATTTTGTTCACTTCCGTCAGGGTCTTTAAGGACAAACTGATGAAGCTCGGTCGGGAACTGTAACAAGATGAATTCTACCGCGTTTCCTGACCAATGGGTGCCATTTATGGCATTGGAAATAAGAGACATTATCGTCGGTCTGTTCTTCAGTTTACTCGCGTTCATCACGCTAGTTTGTAACGTCTTTGTGCTGTTGGTCCTCCACCGCGGTCGCAACCGCTTTGACGAAGTCATGCGAAATCTGATTCAAATTTTGGCTATGACAGATCTAGTAGGTGGCGTTTGTTGTTGCATACTGCAGGCTCTCCATCACACGTTAAAGCAGTTTGCAAATTCGGTTATGATCTGTAAACTGGTTCCCTTTGCAACAGTCTACTTGGTGCTTCAGTCGCTCTACATCGTTTGTTTAATTAATCTCTACAGACTTCTTTCTGTAGTGAGGCCCCTGACGCAACTGCGCTACCTGACTCCTAAAAAGGTACGGATCTGTGTTGTAATCGTCAAGATTGCTGTGTTCGGATTTGTCTTGCCTCTGTTGCCTGTGAACTGCATGCCTGTGAGTCGCGCATTAGACTCCTATTGTGATGTTATGCGGAATGACCAGCGGGCGGTGTGGCTCCTTTCGTCGGACATGATCCCGGGAATGGCCGGAGCAGCCGCCGCGACTATCATCGCATTTGCAATACCACTCCTGACACTTACTGTCACAAACGCCAGATTGCTAATGATAGCCTGTCAAGTTGTGCGCAGGAACGCAAACGTTAAAAGATCCCAAACGCAATGCACTGGTCAAAAGAAAACCACAAACCTGGAATCGGTTAACAGTGAGCGGAACCAACAGAATAATCGTCCGGACACTGGCCAGCATAACTCTCATCCTGCGTCTGGGTTTAAAGGACTCAAGACAGTTATCGTTGTCACTGGTTTATTCTATATTTCGTGCATCCCTTTTTGTATCTTGTTCGCAATTGCTTTGAATAACCGTAATGCGTTCGAAAATGGTATTGTCTGTATCTTTTTCCTCATGTCTAACGCTTGGTGGAATGGGCCTATCTTTATGTATACATCGAGAACATTTAGAAAAGAGACAATCAATCTCAAGAATGACATGAAACGCTGGTTGAAAGAGAAGTGTATTGGGGTAGGCAACGAATAATGCAAGTAACGTGCAAACGCACCAAACTTAGGTTTGATACAAACCTATCGGGCAAAATTGATGTATATTTAAATCGACCCCCCCCCCCCGAATACACAGTTGCGAAGGTATTCGACAATCATCTGAAGGTCATTTTTACTACCCTAATTATTCCATAGAAATCATGGTCCTATTCAGTAATATATTGCAATGTTCGCACATTTCAAAAGGTGATTGGCAAGGTTTTAAATTGCTTAAGTTCTTTCTTTCAGGAGCAGGTCCAGGAATTTCTAATATGGGGGGGGGGGGGGGGGCGTGAACTTTATTTGAAAATCGCGCCGACGAATATTTCGCTCAGTCGGGGGGGGGGGGGTGTGAGCACTACATTTTTGTTTTTTTGTCAGGGGGCATTTTCATGTTTTGTTTTAAAAGAAGGTAAAATTAACGTTACCATCCATACAAAAAAAAACTGTTTTGGGGATTTCATTGTCATATTTAGTAACTAATACTTTTTAACTAATATGGATATACAAATCATAAACATTATAGATTAAATGTTTTACTTTACGCCATAAAATAACTACTTCAGGACAATATAAATGAACATGGAAAGTAATTCCAAATGTAAAGATTGAGCTTAGAATGTAGAATCTTGTTAAATAACTTAAATTATATAGTTGTATTCTGTTTTCTACCAACTTTCCAAACTTACATTTTTAGTAATGAGGTCCAATTGAAAGTATAAAATTATGTAAACAGAGTACGAAACGATTTGAAAATATGTATCATGGTACTTATAATGTTATCTCGTTCATTTGTTCAATCGTGTAATCTGTGTATTATGTATATTGTATCAATTTATAGCAATAATTCCCCGTAAGGGCATTACAAAAAAAAAAGGATTGTGGTATACACACCACCATACAAAAAACTTAAAGGTTGTTTTGCGGATTGTTGGGTTAAATTTAGATAATGAGAGATGTATAATTATATCATTTTGTTAGGAATGAAAAAGGAAGATTTTTTTTAGAAAGTAGGCCTATATAAAACATTAATTAAGAGAGAGAGAGGGGAGAACAATGATTATAGTATAGTCATTGGCAACAATAGTTAAGTATGACTAATTGCCATCAAATTATAACGAAAGGAGAAAAACATCATTCATGAGTTGATGGACGATCGTATTTTCAGAGTAATATTTCATCCTAATTCAGTGTCTCCATATTGATATGTAACCTTGGGAAATATTATATAGTTGAATGCCAAGTGGTATTGCCACACTGTGTATACAAGCTCTTGGTGTGATACTTTGAAAGATTTATGAGTTAATATTTGCTAACTTGCAGTATGCACCGCAATGAAAAGCTTAATCATCAAGGATCATTATATATGAGTTGATAGGCGGTCGTATATTGTTATTTATATCTCATCCTCGTTCATTGTCTCCACATTGAGGAATTAAATTTCAAGTACATTACCGATGTTTACAATTCCAGTTTGTAGTTTTACTACGTCTTGTTATTGTACATTGGATCAAAATAAACTTGCATCGCTTGAATTGTGATGAAAATAAGATTTTTTGTTTCTAATTTTAGAGATGATTTTGAGCAATAAAAACAACACTTGTTAAAGTGACTTGGTAACATTGTTGACAGTTGATGAAAAAATTGCTTAATTTTTGTATAAAATGTTACTTACTATATTCCTTTTACTGTACTAACCATCTGATATGAAAAAAAATCCTGAAAAAAATTCTCAAACCACGCAGATATATATGGTTTTCTTTGAAGGCGTCGATGTACGACACCCTCTCAACAGTGATTAACTGTAAATTCTCCCAACCATTTTTTAATTTTCCCAACCGTTTTTCCATGAACAAAAGACATAAAACAGGCTATAAAAAATCTGTCAACACTTAAATGTCTGGAATGGAATGTAGAGCCATTTTATTGCTTTGTGACGATTTACATTCACCTAAAATGTAATTAAATTTTAATAATATAGTTGGGAGAATTAAGGAATCGATCAGATCAGTTTTCCCAATTTGTTCCATGAATAATGGTCTATTTTCACTCAAATGTTCAGATTTCTCATTTGAACAATGTTACCAAGTCCCTTTAAGTTTCTTCTTACATTAATCATTAAAATACTCGTTGTTATGCAATATATTACAAAGAAAATCATGTACATGTGGTTTCCAATGCAGCGTTTTTCAACTGGGGTGCCGCGAGATATCGCTAGGGGTACCACGAGATATATTTAGGAATATATAAACATCATTTTGGAATAATGTCGATTGAGTGAAACACCAAATTTCAGATACCGCTAGGGTATATTATTTCATGAGGATATATCTTTCTAAAGATGAAAAGTATATTTCTTTCTCGATCGCTTCGTTCGCTCGCATTATTTATAAACACAGTGAATTCAGGCACTGAATACCTCTATCTTTTGGAGATGAGGTGCCCGAAAATAACTCTATTTGATAGTGAGGTACCGGACTTTATATCTATTATCATATCAAAATCACATTTTTATCGCTCGTTCGCTTCACTCCCTCGCATCATTTAAAAACCATATAGTTACGGGCAACGCGAAACCCCGTATATTCCCACATTCATGAATAAATGGCGGTGGTGTGTGCTTATACATTATTTCATATCTTGTTTAGTGTCTTGATTCCAAATTAATTATCAAATTACTTATTAAAGAAGTTATTTCTGGGCTCACTCGCTTCGCTCGCTCGCAAAAATTAGAAACAAGTATGCCTGTAGGTGTGCACATAGCACGTGACGAGTTTCAGATTGATGCAAAATTAATATATTGTGATGAAAGTGTGATTAGGGTGAAGCAAAACCTTTTAATACTAAAAAGGGTACTGAAAAAAAGGTTGACATATGCTGTCCCAATGTATCAGATTCTTTCTCATCTTGTGCTCATCACTACCGTTCCCTTCTTTGAATTAACGCCGATCTTGCTTATATTCATCAAGACCAGGTTCTGGCAGTTTTAAATATTTACCTTTGAGTTAAAAAAAGATTTTCCAAGCCCGTACACAAATATGTGTTTTGATTAAAAGAAATTTACTGCAATTGCTACTCTGTTTTCTTGTATTAACAGCAATAGTAATAATGATAACAATAATGTTTATAAATTAGTTACAATCGTTCCTCTGTTATATATTTTTCTCATAATATAATTTCTATCTACTTAGCTTTGATTTTTCCTGTTTGAAAAGTAACGTTTTTTGTTATTGATTTTAAAAGTTTTTCCAACTAAAGCTTGGTGCATGATACGTGTGCAACTTCACCTTGTACGTCAAATGTTTTAAAGAAAATTGCAGCGCCCATGTCATGCTAAAAAGGATCCATCATGCCATCTTGTCCATTTTCATGAGGAATATTGTACATGTAAGGGCAGGAATGTACCTCTTTTCAGAATACCTATACGTATTCTTTGGGGTGAGGTTACCTTTAATCCACTTTTGCCATCCTCGAATTAGACTGCCAGTCATGACAATGGTATTATGTTTGAGGGCAAGGGGCGTCACGACGTGACAGACATGTGCGCTATTTTAGAAGCCACCATTAATATCAATCTCTATTTCTGTTTCACATGAAACGTCATTTCCCTGTCGTAGGACTACGTCAGTGGTTGACTGCGTCAGGGCCTTTAGCGCAATTACTGGTGTATGTATTAATTACCCTCATAAGTTTGATTGGCGCACGCAACGACGTGATCGAAATGATGCTTGTATGCAACAGGACAGGTTAGGTTGCGTCACCTCTGGATACGTTATGCAAATGATCCGCATCAATGTTTTTGCATATTTTGAGATGTTGAGACCTTTATGTGTTTATCAACTTGATGCATTTGTCATTAAATTTGTTGCTGCTTTATTAAAAGGAGAGAGCATTATTTCATTTTAGGCGGATTACCGCACTGTGTAAACGATGCTTTATAAGGCGGTTAAGTAATAAGAGAGAAGAAGCGAGATTGAAGCTGTTATCTGAAGCGCAGTGTCAATGTTATAATGGTGTGTCGTTATTAAAATCTCAATTAGCAGGATGAAATGAAATGTTTGGTCGTTTAAGTGCTCGTTCGTTGGAAGTCGGCTTACTGAAACATGTATTAATTTGGCAAAGTGGAGTGGATGTGGAGTGATTTGCCTCGGTTTCGATAAATTGTACTTTTCATTATAGTTATAAGCAGGATTTTTTCAAGGGGGGGGGGGGGGGTTTAACATTTATAAATCGGGCCGAAAATTTCGCAACGACTCAGCCAGCCGCTGAATAAGCGGGGGGGGGGGGGGGGGGGGGGGGGGGGGTAAGAGGACATTTTTTTTTTTTTTTTTTTGGTCTCGAAATTTGAAAATTTGACATTTTGCTCCGTTGAGGGGGGGTAAGGTCACCTTTTTTAGGTCAGCCATGGGGATAATTTTTCTTGTTTTTTTGTTTAAATGATAAAAAAAAAAGTTAAAAAAAAAGGGGGGGGGGGGTTTACACCCATAAAAATACCAAAGGGGGGGGGTAACCCCCCAACCCCCCCCCCCCCCCCCCCTGTGTACGCGCCTGGTTATAGGCCTATATAGAATGTGTGAACTTTTCGCAAACCTACGTGATGTGGTTCGAATGTTAGCAAAATTGTAATATTTAAATAATATTTCATAACAATTTGGAGGTCATAACTTAGTTTGCTTTTTTTACTGTTTTTTTTTTACATTTCTCGAAGGTGCAATGAAGCAAAAACAAAATGGCAACACTGTGACTTTTCTTGCAAGCTCCCTCCCAATCGCCCTTTACTTAAAAAAAACTCGTAACTTAAACAAAAAATTAATTTTTCTCTCAAGAAATTTTTCAATCATACACTCACTCTAAATGTAATGATTGAAAATATGATTTTATACAACCCCTGTATGAAGCATATCTATTCCATCAGCGAAAACTAAGACAAATTAAATTTCATGAAAGTTTCTGTAAAGAGCGAATGGGAGAGGACCTCGCAAGATTCGTCACAGTGTTACCACTTTGTGTTTTAGTAAATGACAATTTCAGAAATTCTTTACTTTTCTATAATTCGTCGCTGTTTTCACGAAGTGACGGTAGTGAAAAAAAATTGCATTCACTTTGCGTGACGATTTTCCTCACTACCGTCACTTCGTGAAAACAGGGACGAATTATGTAATCGGATAGTGCTCAAACGTTTACTAATTTGTTTCTCTCAATTTTCCGCTCTTATCATACCCAACTTAATATTAGGTTGGACTTTCCCTTTAAGTGTATCATTCGCCTATTGTTGATCATTATTGATCTCTATTATCGAGGTTCGGGTTCGTGTCACCCATTTCCCTAAGCTGCGGACAAAATTTTGACAAGGGAAGAGATGATTAAAAGCCTCGTGTCGTGAAGTTAAAGCTCTCATTAAGTGAAGAGGTGACAAACAAGACAGTGTCAAAGATACATTTGTATAATTTTAATCGATGTAGGCCTACTTGAATTTTGTAATTATAACTGGAAATATTAGCGAAGTCTTTATCTTTACATAACATTTCATTACAATTGGGAGCTTAATGTTGCTCTTTTTTAAATATTTTATTTTCTTATAATTTTGGCGTCCTTCCTATCCGCCCCCAATTTTAAAGGCATAATAGTAATTTAAATTCATTTGCCGCCCTTCATTTGTCCCTCCCCATTTCTTTACATCTCAGTGTATTTTCTTGGGGGGGGGGGTAGCTTATTAACATATTCATTGAACTTTATCTACTTTTTGTTTGTTTTGTTTTTATTTCGGCGTTTTCAAAATAAAACATAATCATATACCTAAAGTAACAATTATTTCTTCATTATTCATAATTATAGATTTTTAAGTACATTAAATAAAATGCATACAAAAACAAACATTTTTCAATGAAATAAGATAAATTACAAAAAACGCAGGAGACCGCTATCATGAGCGGTAAGCTTGAAATCGATGGCGGCCTCGAGAGAATTAGCGGCATATAAACTCATAAATAATATAACTGTACACGTGAAATTGATTAAGTGGTTGCATTGGTGCAGTGGAAGTGCATGTGCAAGACTGCAAGCGCGAATGGGGTTCTGGTTAGTAATGTTTATGATCGAATACTATTGTATTTTAAGAATAATGAATTGAAAATATATTCGAATTCAGAGACGAAGTTGAATGAGAAACGATTCTGTATGATAATATAATGTGACGTTTTTAGTGTCGCTTTAAAAGAATAAAGGGTGAGCATGATTTACTTATTTCAGATAAATTGTTCCATAAATCAGGGCCATGATGTCTGATTGATTTATGTATAATCAACAATCTGGGGTTAGTTAAATGAACATTCTCAGAAATACGAGTTGGATAAGAATGATTTGTATTATTATAAACAAAAAAAATTATCGAATGAAGGTGGCAGTTGCTTATTCATGTATTTGAACATAAAAATTGCAACTTGGAGAGTATGTAAGTCAATGACTTTTAAGGTTTTTAACTTTAGAAATAATGGGTCTGTAAGGGCTAAAAAAAAAAAAAAAAGAGAACCAGTACAAATACGCAGAGCCCTTTTTTGTAATAAAAGAATCGAATTAAGTTTGGCTACATCACAATTTGCCCAAACAATATTACAGTGTGTTAAATATGAAATTACGAGTGTGTTATACAATAAAAATAGCGTAGTATGGGGCAAAAGACATTTTAACTTATTTATGATTCCAACAAGTATGGATATACATACAGATACATAATGTAAGTGATCATTCCATATTAAATTTTCATCAGTAAATACTTCACAAAACTGTGATGTCTGTTTTTGTTCGATTGGCATATTTTCAATTTTAATATTAATACGGAAATTAGTTAAATGAGAATTATAGTGTTTAAAGTGAATAAAATGTGTTTTCTTAAGTTTAATGAGAGCTTATTACACTTAAACCAGTTCGAAACTTTGCGTAATTTACAATTTAAAACATTTACTAATGATTCTAATTTCTTATGAGAGCAAAAAATATTTGTGTCATCTGCAAAAATAATAAATGACAATAAAGAAGATGTGTTGGATATATCATTTATGTATAAAAGAAATACAAGTGGGCCGACAGTTAAAATTAAAATATTGTTTTCTATTTGTTAATCAATCCTTAAGATGTGAGAGGACTTGGCCCCGAATACCATAAAAAGAAATTTTGGAGTAAAATATTATGATCGAGCGTATCAAACGCTTTACTAAGATCTAAACAAATACCAATCACGTGTTCTTTAAGTTGCTATGGCATTACTAATCTTATCATGAATTTGTACTAAGGCCAAGTCAGTGGAGTAATTTTTAAAGATCGGAATTACCTTCGCTATCTTAAATAAATCTGGAAAAACACCTTGCAATAAAGATTGATAAATAATATGGGTTAGTGGATTAGCAATAACATGTATTATTTGTTTTAAAAGTGATGTACTAATTCTATCACAACCTTGAGCTTTGGACATACTTAATGCTTTAGTAACGGTAATAATTTCATTAGGGTTTGTGGGACTTAAACAAAGTGATTGTTGGATTCGATCTGATAAAATTGAAAGCAGTTTTCAATTTGATCAATCATTGAAGTAGATTAAGTAGATTATAGTTTACAGGTTCTGTAGATTTTGTACTTAAAGGGGAAGTCCGCCCTGGTGTTAAGTGGGTCTTAATAGGAGCAGAAAAATGAGGAAAATGGGTCAGTGACAGTTTGAGCAAAATCGAATTGAAAATATGAAACTTATGACTTTTTAAAGGTGCGGTCAATCAAACACAAATTGGCAACTCTTCGACGTTTCTTGCGAGCTACCCTCAAATTCGTCCTGTACGAATAACATTTCCCAAATGTATACTTCCCCGTAAGAAAATTTGCAATCATACATGCACCCTAAATAATATAATTGTTGGAAACATGTTTTCATACGACCACTGTATGAAACTACAAGAAATACAAGTTATTGAGCAAATTCAAGATAATATCTATATTATTCTTATTTATTATTATTATAATTGTTATATTATTCTTTGTTTATTTCAGTTTTCTGCTGTTATTAAAACAAAATCAATACCAAGGTGGACTGCCCCTTTAAGGTAGGCGAGTACGGCTTTGGCTTTCATAAAAGCAGCTTAGCACTCAACTGAAATATACGACATAATTAGTTGTCATTTCAACTTCGAAAGCCCCCCAAAATATAACCTGTGCTTTTCTCGCAGTAATTGGAAGTATATCGAGCTGCTTGTCAGTACGAAATCTGGAAAGATGGAAAACACTACGGGAATAGATAATGGTACAAATATTACAGCCGTCGCAATTTTTATCATCATCGCTATTCTTATCTTCGTGAGCAACATTCTAGTTCTAGTTGTCCTTCATAAAGGATGTTATCTATTTGATGAAGTCATGGTACTTCTACTTAAGATTCTCGCCTTCTCCGATCTCATGGGAGGCACGGTTGCATCACTTCTGACGGCTTCTATCCAACTCCTGGATGTAACTCCTGCTTCTCGTAACATCTGCAGAATGACCCCTATGGTAACAAACTTCATGGTTCTACAGTCGCTTTACATCGTTGGTCTCGTGAATTTCTTTCGCTATCTGTCGGTCACGCGTCCGATGTTTTATCTGAGGAGCATGACAGTTTCTCGTGTTCGCGTATCGGCTGTGACCCTCAAGATTTACGTCTTGCTGAACGCGTGTGTCCTACTGCCAGTTCAGGGGTTTCCTTTCAAGGAGTCCTTCGATGACATGTGTGGTCCAGATCGGTTAGATGTCCTGCATCATATTAGGCCATCCAAAGACGTCTCACATGGGAACATAACTGCTCTGGTCTTCGTAGGAAGTTCTTTCCTGCTCCCTCTGTGCCTGCTGACATTTGTAAATGCACGTCTGCTATGGATCGCATGTCGTATCAGCCGTCGCAAGAAAGACCAACATCAAGCTGTGCAAAGTAACCATAAGAGCAGTTCCTCCAATAGTAATGGTTGTTCTGGAAGTGGACAGCGGGAAGAAGATCACCGACCGATTGGAAGACGGCATCACCGGAAGGGCTTGAAAGGATTTCTGACGGTATTTCTGTTGACAGGGTCGTTTTATGTGTCTTGCATACCTTTTGCCATCCTGACTGCGCTTTCTGTTGTAAAACCGGATTTACAATTCGTGTACGGCTACGGATTGATGGTGACACTTATGCTCATGATGAGCAATTCTTGGTGGAACGCACCCATTTACCTGTTAACATGCAGGACTTTCCGAAAAAAGGCCTTGGAGATCTTGACTTGTAGAAATTCAAGGAGAATGTCATCGTTCCAGGAAAACGAGCAGACTCATGTATCTTATGTATTTAAGCAGCGGCCTCAACCCTCTTCAATTGAAAGCAAGTAACAAGAGTGACCATGTTGTTTCATAATGATATTCAAGTGCAGAGTAATAGTGTGTTCATTTGTGTTTGTTCGTGGGTTGAACACTGACTGCCATCTCATAGACTTGAAAGTAGTTTAGAAGCAGGATGACCAGATATCCGTGACCCTTTTATATCAGAGGCTATCAAACAAAGGATGGGGCCGAAAGAACGTATCCTTCTTTCGTTTGAACACTAGCAATGGCTTGAATTTGTAATTATGATGGAAAATATTAACAAGATCGTAATCCTTACACAACATTTCAGGACAATTTGGCTTACAAATTATTATTATTTTTTTTAATTTGGGGTCCTCGTTTGGCATAAGAATAGATTGATTTGAAATTCTTCTTTCTTCTCTTAATTTCGGTGGAAATAAGATACCTTCAAATCAATGTACATATACCTGTATCTTTTTTATAAACAATCTATAAAATGTGATATATGAAACAATAAACTAGAATACGTAAGGCTGTTAGGTGTCTTCTGAGAAACGTGTCCCAAAAATGTAGAGTGGACTTTTTTAGTCATTAAACAGCTTGCCAGGTGGTTAACTTTCAGGCTAATCTTGCATCTTCTAACGGTCTGGCAGTTGGCCCAATTTCATCACCAAATTTGTGCGTCGCAAATGACTAGAAAGGTTGGACACTTAATATAGATTTAAAGGGGAAGTCCACCCTAATATTAATTTGGTTTTAAAAGAAGCAGAGAAATGAGAGGAACAGGTCAGTGAAAGTTTGAACAAAACCCGATAACAAGTATAAAACAAAGTTGTAAATTTTTGATATTGCGATCAATCAAACACAAATTGGCAACTCTGTGACGTATCTTCCGAGCTCCACTCCCAATTGCCCTGTATTAAAGAACTTTAAAAAAAATATGTATTTTCCTTTAAGAAATTGTTTAATCATTCATGCACCCTAAATAAAAGTATAGCAGATATGTTTTTACACCACCCCTGTATAAAACTTATCTATTCCATCATCAATAAGTTAGAAAATGAAAATTGATGACATTTTCTGTACATAGCGAATTGGAGAAGAGCTCGCAAGATACGTCACATTGTTGCCAATTGATGATCCGCTAATGAGAAGTTTTAATAATTGATAACCTTCCTATTTTCGATCGGGAATTGCTCAAACGTTCACTAATTTGGCTCTCTCAATTTTCCGCTCTTATCATACAAAAATTAATATTAGTTTGGACCTCCCTTTAGTGTATCATTCGCCCATATCACAGATCATTATTCATCTCTATTATCGAGGTTCGGGTTCGTGTCACCCATTTCCTAATTAAGCTGCGGAAAAATTCGACAAGTGAAGAGATGATTAAAAGCCTCGTGTCGCGTTGAAGCTCTAATTAAAGGTATAGACCAGTTCTGGTCATGCGATAGCATTGTGAAAGAAAAGGTGTGGAAACGATCAGAAAAGTTTGATCATCTAGCATATAAGTATTGGTGTGTACTGCAAGGTTCTGAAATCGTCAAAGTGATCAGAAATTCGGCCCAGTCTTGATAAAGTTACAAGCACTGTATATTACGCGATATCTATCCAGGCCGGATCGATAATGATAATTTACAATATATATCAATTAGTAGGCGGTTTTCCGGCAAAATTTGTATCATCACGCATTAGTCAAATAATATTCTTTCACATGATTGGTAATAAGAGCTTCCATTTCATTTTTTGAGAGGGGGGCGTTTCCAAAACTGGTCTATACCTTTAAGTGAAGAGGTGACAAACAAGACAGTGTCAACGATAAATGTGTATAATTTTAATCGATGTACTTGAATTCTGTAATTATAAATGGCAATATAAGCGAAGTCTTTTTACTTTGGGCGTCTTCCCTACCCCCCTCCCCATTTTAAAGGCATTATAGTAATTTAAATTTATTTGCCACCCTTCATTTGCCCCTCCCCATTTATTCACATCTAAGTGTATTTTCTTGGGAGGGGGGTGCTTATTAATATTTTAATTGCACTTAATCTGCTTTCAATTTGATAAATCTTTGAAGTAGATTAATTAGTTTATAATTTACAGGTTCTGTAGATGTTGTACTTAAAGGGGAAATCCAACCTGATATTAATTTGGTTTTAATAGGAGCAGAAAAAAAAAATGGGTCAGTAACCGTTTGAGCAAAATCGGATTGAAAATAAGAAACTTATGACTTTTTGAAGGTGCGATCAATGAAACACAAATTGGCAACTCTGTAAAGTTTCTTGCGAGCTACCCTCCAATTTATCCTGTACGAATACAATTTCCAAAATCTATACTTCCCCGTAAGAAAATTTGCAATCAGTCATTCACCCCAAATAATATAATTATTGGAAACATGTTTTTATACGACCCCTGTATGAAACAAATCTATTCCGTCATCAGTAACTAATGTATTGAGCAAATTCATGATACGTCACAGTGTTGCCAATTGGTGTTTCATTGATGAATACTTTACAAATACTTTCCTATTTTTAATCGGATATTACTAAAACTTTCACTAATAATACGCTTGAGCGCTAGTTACTCTGGCAGCTCGGCTACAACCAAGATTATGTGTAAAGCGCAATGAGAGTCAGTGCCTGGTGGATACCGGCGCTATATAAATATTCATATTCTTAATTATTATTTTTATTATCATTATTAATTGTTCATTTAAGTTTCGTGCTCTTATTAAAACAAAATGAATACCAAGGTGGACTGCCCCTTTAAGGTAGGCGAATGTGGCTGTGCACTCAACTGAAGTACACGACATAATTAGTTTTCACAAGTCGAAGCCCCCTAAAATATAACCTGTGCTGTATCGCAGCAATTGGAAAAAGGTCGCGGTGCTTGTCAGTACAAAATCTAAAAGATGGAAAACACTACGGAAATAGATTTCGAAAGCGGCCTTGGGTTTGATAATGGTACAAATATTACAGCCGTCGCAATTTTTATCACCATCGCTATTCTTATCTTCGTGAGCAACATTCTGGTTCTAGTTGTCCTTCATAGAGGACGTTATCTATTTGATGAAGTTATGGTACTTTTACTTCAGATTCTCGCTTACTCCGATCTCATAGGAGGCATGGTTGCATCACTTCTGACGGCTTCTATCCAACTCTTGGAGGTAACTCCTGCTTCTCGTACCATCTGCAGGGTGACCCCTATGGTAACAACCTTCATGGTCATGCAGTCGCTTTACATCGTTGGTCTCGTGAATTTCTTTCGCTATATGTCGGTCACGCGTCCGATGTTTTATCTGAGGAGCATGACAGTTTCTCGTGTACGCGTATCGGCTGTGACCCTCCAGATTTATGTCTTGCTGAATACGTGTGTCCTACTGCCAGTTCAGGGGTTTCCTTTTAAGGAATTATTCGATGACATGTGTGGTCCAGATCGGTTAGATGTCTTGCGCCATAATGGGCCATCCAGAGACATCTCCCTTGGGAACATGCCTGCGCTTGTCTTCATAGGAGTTTCCTTCCTACTCCCTCTGTACCTGCTGACATTTGTAAATGCACGTCTGCTATGGATCGCCTGTCGTATCAGCCGTCGCAAAAAAGACCAACATCAAGCTGTGCAAAGTAACCATAAGAGCAATATCTCTAATAGCAATTGTTATTCTGGAACTGGAAGTGGACACCAAGAAGAAGATCACCGACAGATTGGGAGACGGCATCACCGGAAGGGCTTGAAAGGATTTCTGACGGTGTTTCTGTTGACAGGGTCGTTTTATGTGTCTTGTATACCTTTTGCCATCCTGACCGTACTTTCTGTTGTGAAGCCGGATATAAAATTCGTGTACGGATACGGATGGCTGGTGGCACTTATGCTCATGATGAGCAATTCTTGGTGGAACGCACCCATTTACCTCTTAACATGCAGGACTTTCCGAAATAAGGCCTTGGAGATACTGACTTGTGGGAATTCAAGAAGACTGTCATCGTTCCAGGAAAACGAGCAGACTCATCTATCTTATTTATTTAAGCAGCGGCCTCAAGCATCTAACAAGAGTGACCATGCTGTTTCCTAATGATATTCAAGTGCAAAGTAATAGTGTGTTCATGTGCCATCACATATATTTGAAAGAAGTTTAGAAGCAGGATGACCAGATGTCCGTCATCACTTTTATGTAATAAGATACCTTCAAATCAATGTACATTCATATATGTTGTCGTAAAAAATATATACAAAATGTGATACTCGCCTGTTAAGTGTCTTTTGGGAAACGTAAACCAAAAATGTAGAGTGGACTTTATTTAGTCATCAAAGAGCTTGCCAGGTTGCTAACTTTCAGGCTAATCTTGCATCTCCAAACGTTCTGGCAGATGGCCTAATTTCATCACCAAATGTGTGCGTTGCAAATGACTACAAAGGATGGGCACTATATACAGAGTGAGTCAGAAAAATGTCCTACTTTTTAAAAGTTGTCGTGTTTGAAGTATGAATATTTAATCATGGGTTTCATAATATGACTTGATAGTGTTATCCTCCCAGTACATTTAGGTAGGCCTACCATCTTCATTTAAATCTCTGCATACATGACTGAACATCAGACAATCTTTACAAGACTGCCAGATCTCACTTGCGTCAAGTTGCTGGTTGAGGAATAAAATAGTGTTTTGAACAAAGACAGCCAGACAGACAAAAGAAAAACACACACCCACAAACACTCGCGCACACACACGCACCCCAAAACACGCACATCCACACACCAACAAAAGACATAGCCAACGATTGATAGTGTACCTACGTATTGAGATAGCCCATTGGATTCATGTGTACTTCATGTTGATGATGATGATAATGATGAAGACTAAGAGGATGACATTGATGATTTGATGGTGGTAGTGGGAAAGATTGTCAGGGAAATGCCACTTAAACATTCATCGACCTTGATAAAAATGAATGCTTAAAGTGACTTGGTAACATTGTTGAAGGTTGATGAAAAAAATTGCTTAATTTTTGTATAAAATGTTACTTACTATATTCCTTCTACTGTACTAACCCTCTGACATGCAAAAAATCCTGAAAAAATTCTCAAACCACGAAGATATCTATGTTTTTCTTTGAAGGCGTCGATGTACGACACCCTCCAACAGTGATTAACAGTAAATTCTCCCAACCATTTTTGAATTTTCCCAACCGTTTTCCCATGAAAAAAAGACATAAAACAGGCTATACAAAATCGGTCAACACTTAAATGTCTGGAATGGAATGTAGAACCATTGCTTAGTGAGATTTCCATTCACCTAAAATGTAATTAAATTGTAGTAATATAGTTGGGAGAATTAAGGAATCGATCACATCAGTTTTTCCCAATTTGTACCATGAATAATGGTCTGTTTTCACTCAAATTTTCAGATTATCTTTAATTGTACATCTATCTCTCATCTGAACAATGTTACCAAGTCCCTTTAATCAGAAAATGGGAAATTATGAAACCATTTATTGTTACCGTGTGTGCCGTATGTGAGTTTGTGTGTGTGTGTGTGTGTATGTGCGTGTGTGCGCGTGCCTTCGTGTGTGTTTGTTAGTGTGTGTTTGTGTGTTTGTGTGTCTGTGTCTGTCTGACTGCCTTTGTTCAATACACCGTTTTATTCCTCACCCAGTAACTTGGCGCAAGTGAGATCTGGCAGTCTCGTAAAGATTGTCTGATGTTCATTCATGCATGCAGAGATTCAAATGAAAATGTTACCTAAATGTACTGGGAGTATATGATTAAATTTTCACACTTAACACAATACTACTTTTAAAAAGTGGGACATTTTTTCTGACTCACTCTGTATATAGATTTAAAGTCCAACCTATTATTACTTTGGCTTTAAGAGAAGCAGAGAAATAAGAACAACAGGTCAGTGAAAGTTTGAACTAAAACCGATAACAAATATTTAAAAAAGAATTAAGAATTGTTGAGGTTGCGATCAATCAAACACACATTGGCAACTCTGTGACCTCTCCTAATTGCCCGGTATTAGATAGCTTCCAAAATGTATATTTTCCTTTCAGAAAATTTGCAAACATCCATGTACCCTAAATATAATTAAAGCAAATATCCTTTTATACATCTCCTGTATAAAACAAATCTATTCAATCATCTATAAGTAAGAAAATGAAAATTGGAGAGGCGCTAGCAAGCTACGTCACATGTAGTGGTACCAATTTGTCATCAGCTAATGACAACTTCAATAATTCATAACTTTCCTATTTTCGATCTGAAATTACTCAAACTTTCGCTAGGTTTTTCCCCTCAATTTTCTGCTCGTACTTAACCCAACTTAATATTAGGGTGGATTTCCCCTTTAAGTGTTATCATTAGCCCTCGTCACATATCATTATTCATCTCTATTATCGAGGTTCGGGTTCGTGTCACCCATTTTCATAAGCTGCGGATCAAATTTCTACAAGGGAAGAGGTGATTGAAAGCCTCGTGTTGATGTCAGAACTCTCGTTAAGTTCAGAGTGGACAACCAATAAATTGTTAAGGATACATCTGTATGATATTTATTGATGTACTTGAATGTTGTAATTATTACTGGAAATATTAGTGAAGTCTTAATCTCTACATAACATTTCATGACAATTTGGAGTTTAATACTCATTTTGCTGTCTTTTTACTTTGGGGTTCTTCCTATTCATTCTCTAATTGTAAAGGCATTATAGTCATTTAATTGTAGGTGTATTTACTCGGAAAATTTGTCATGATGCTATATATACTATGTAATTTAGCTTTCGTGCTGCAATGATTTAAAACAATATCGTTTAAAAGAATTCATAATTCATTATTACCTAAATGTTCAAAGTATAATGGGCCAAAATATTTCCTGACAATTGAGTATACATTCGGGGATTGGGGCCAACAAACTAATAGCCAATCCTAGTCAACTTCAAGTTCAAAATCCGATACAATAATATAGTGATTCAGTATTATCGTTGAGGCGCGATAGCCGAAGCACAGTGGTCTCGTAACCATGAGCTTCTGGGTTCGAAACCAACTCGATTCGCTTGTGACATTTGATAAGGCGTTATTAGCCATTACCCAATCCCCCGGAGAAGACTTAAAACCATCGATCCCTTGGTTGATTATTTTACAAGCCAAACAGATGTTTTTTTGCAGTCAGGTAAAACTTAACCATGAAACCATTAAATTATAATCCAGTATAAAAATATCTTAACATTAACATTGAGCTACAAGTAATTATATTTACATGTATGAAGAAGAATAAATGTATTTATGTAAATTGTACATTAAAGTCATGATACTAATCTTGTATACATTGGAATAATGAGCAAGACCTGGTTTTTTTATTTGTTACAATGATTTCTATCATATCTGCGCTCGGATATGTGTATTATTCTTATAATTTTCTTTTCTTTTTTTGCAACAGTATGTACAATTCTATCAAACACGAGTAAGTATTTTATACACAAAATTATTTGTATACAGTTTGTTCACAGTAAAATGCTTTTATATTATCAGGCCTTTTTATTGGATTAATGAAGAAAAGAAGAAAAAAACATAAATTAACTAGTTCGTTGCTTGCATGAAAGAAATGTAGGCCTAAACCACGATGACTTGCAAAAGTCAATTTGACCACGATGACTTGCAAAAGTCAATTTGATTTTGTATTGTAGATTAAGGATACCAAAGGAAAAGAACTAAACGGTAAACGACTAATGCACAATAAATTGTGAACGAGTTTCCAATTTATCTTCATCAGGCAAGGATGTACACCTCGCTAATTGGCTGTCTGGCACTCCGCAAACTTGTTTTTCCTCTAATTCTCTACCTTTGTGGAGAGCGTGATATAAAGGGACGAAGGGAGCTCTGTTATTACGTCGACATAAATTGTTAATGCAGAAATATATTAAGTGTTTACCGTTTTCCTCCAATTATTTACATCTAAGTGCATTTTTTTTTTTTTTTTTTGGACAAGATATATATTGCACTTGATCTACTTCAATGATTGGTCAAATTGAAAGCTTTAGATTTTGTACTTAAAGGGGAGGTCCACCCTGATATTAAGTTGATTTACATAGAAGCAGGTAAAATGAGAAAAACAGGTCGGTGAAGGTATCTTGTGACGTATCTTGCGAGCTACCCTCCAATTTGCCCTTTTCGAAAAAAAACTTCCAAATAGTATACTATGTTTGAGAAAATTTGCAATCATACATTCACCCTAAATGATATAATTGTTGGAAACATGTTCTACCCCTTTATGCAAAAAATCTATTTCGTCATCAATAGCTACGACAATGAAAATTTACTGATATTTTCTGTACAGAGCAAGTTCAAGATACGTCACAGTGTTGCCAATTTGTGTTTCATTCATCATTGATGACAACTTCAAAAATTCATAACTTTCCATTTTGTTGATCGGATATTACTCAAACTTCCACGAATTTGTTTCTTTCAGTTTGCTGCCTTTATTAAACAAAATTAATACCAAGGTGGACTGCCCCTTTAAAGTGGGAGACTACGGCTTTGGCTATCATAAAAGCAGCTTAGCACTGACTCAACTGAAAAACACGACATATAGATGTGTAACCAGTTGTCATTTTAACTTTGAAAGCCCCCAAAATATGACCAGTGCTTTATCACAGTAATTGTAAGTAAATCGCGGTTCTTGCCAGTACGAAATCTGGAAAGATGGAAAACATGACGGGAACAGATTTCGAAAGCGACCTTGTGTCTAATAATGGTGACAATATTACAGCCGTCGCAATTTTCATCATCATCGCTTTTCTAATCTTCGTGAGCAACATTCTGGTTCTAGTTGTCCTTCATAAAGGACGTTATTTATTTGATGAGGTCATGGTACTTCTACTTCAGATTCTCGCTTACTCCGATCTCATAGGAGGCATGAGTGCGTCACTTCTGACGGCTTCTATCCAACTCCTGGAGGTAACTCCTGCTTCTCGTACCATCTGCAGAATGACTCCTATGGTAACAAACTTCATGGTTCTGCAGTCGCTTTACATCGTTGGTCTCGTGAATTTATTTCGCTATCTGTCGATCACGCGTCCGTTGTTTTATCTAAGGAGCATGACAGTTTCTCGGGTACGCGTATCGGCTGTGACCCTCAAGATTTACGTCTTGCTGAACGCGTGTGTCCTACTGCCAGTTCAGGGGTTTCCTTTCAAGGACTTATTCGATGAAATGTGTGGTCCAGATCGGTTAGATGTCCTACATCATAGGCCATCCGAAGACATCTTACATGGAAAAATGACTGTTCTTGCGTTCACAGGAGTTTCCTTCCTACTCCCTCTGTGCCTGTTGACATTGGGAAATGCACGTCTGCTATGGATCGCCTGTCGTATCAGCCGTTGCAAGAAAGACCAACATCATGCTGTGCAGAGTAACCTCACGAGCAATATCTCCAATAGCAATGGTTATTCTGGAAGTGGACAACAGGAAGAAGATCACCGACAGATTGGGAGACGGCATCACCGGAAGGGCTTGAAAGGATTTCTGACGGTGTTTCTGTTGACAGGGTCGTTTTATGTGTCTTGTATACCTTTTTACATCCTGTCTACACTTCCTCTTTTGAAGCCGGATATACAATTTGTGTATGGTTACGGATGGATGATGGCACTTATGCTCATGATTAGCAATTCTTGGTGGAACGGACCCATTTACCTGCTAACATGCAGGACTTTCCGAAAGAAGGCGTTGAAGATTCTGACTTGTAGGAACTCAAGGAGAAGTCAAGAAAACGAGCAGATTCATGTATCTTATTTATTTAATCAGCGGCCTCAAGCCTCTTCAATTAATCTCGAAAGCAAAGATTGACACGTTGTGTTCTCATAGTATTAATAATTATTTAGATTTATATCCAGATATAACGCATAATGTGCATCATGTTTTCTCCCTGGGAAGATTTTCTACCATATGGTCACTGTAAGAGCATAGGCAATTACTAACACGAATGCTTTCATCATCCTACCGGGTCCCCATTCTATCTTGGGTATTGAGTGGCAAATGTAGATTAATGCCTTTCCAAAAGACATTAGTGCCGTGTCGGGGATCGATCCCACGACTTTTGAATCTCAAGTCAAGTGCTTAAACCACTGGACTACGACACTTATACTGATGCTACTCAAGTGCAAAGTAATAGGCCCGAATTCACAAAGGTGGTTTGTAGACAAACCTAGGTTTACATGGCATATGACGCGTTTTGACGCGTTTCAGACAAAGGTTTATCTGAACCTTGGTCTGAAACGCATCGCAACGCGTCATATATGACGCACATAGACCTAGGTTTGTCGACAAACCTCCTGTGTGAAATCGGGGCAATAGTGTTTTTATTTATGTTTGCTCGTGGATTGCATGCTGACTGCGATCACCTACTTCAGGTTATCTCAGATTATCGTATATGACTATCGTCCTAAACGTGTCCTTTATTCCCGTTCAGACTTTTAAAAGAAAAGTCGTTTGTGTAAAACGCTTCACATTTGTTTATCTTATGAGACAGACCTCATTGAGAACCATTATACCTTTGTTGCGAGCAGTTACTATCCTTTTAAACGTTGTAAAATAATAATAACTAAAAAGTACAACTGCGGTTTCTCTCTCCATATCTGAACGACATTTAACACTGTGACTCGACCTTTCTTGACAAACACTAATATCGTGTGGCATTTGATTATGTATGTATATCACTTCCATATTGAATCTCTCGCCTTCACTTGTGGAAATATATCCATATATACAGAAAATGGGAAAATAAATTGAATATTCTTTAAATAGAAAAAGGAAAATAAAATTAATTTAATAATGAAAAAGGTCAAGGGAGGAGTGCCCATGATAAATTATTTCATTTTGGGGTGAAAATAGAGTCTTTTTAAAAGTCTGGGGTCGATGGGCGCGGGGACAAGATAAAGCATTTGGTGGGGGGGGGGTAAATTTAATTGAACCCCACCCCTCCTGTGCCGCTGCTTGGCGTTCACAAAATGATGTACAAAATCCTGTCAATGTCAAATGATCCTTTGCTTCATATTGAAATAGATTTTTTTTTTAAATATCGATTATTTTCACATGCCTTAATAGCCTACTTATCAAATGGTCTGTCAGTACATAGTCATACTCTATGCACCCCTTTTAATGTGTCCAATTTTGATGTCGTAATTTTTTACGAACTGTCGTAATCCATGCACCACCTATTTTTTTTTTTTTTTACACGGTTGCTCAATTTTGATGTTGTTTAATACACCATCGCCCCACTTTCTCCTTTTAGTGAACGACATTGATGGGTAGTCGTTAAATAATAGATGGGAAGCATGATATGACCGATGACAGCCCTTTATTGGAAAGCTGAGGAGAATACCGAGGATAATATGAAGTTTAATGGCTTAATGGGCTCATCTCGCCTGGTATATAGGTGTATATATTTACCGGCGCTGTCAGCCGGTAATTAGTACTTTGATTTATTAAGTTATCATTCACGGGAAATAAACTGGCATTTCGTCTAAAGTTTAACAGTTGTGTCATGGACATCGCATGACGGTGCAATTCTTAATGGACTTAGTTAATTCAAGTACATGAGAACGAGCACGTTGCACAGCAGTTTATCGAAGCGTGATCATGTTATAGAAACCCAGTGGCGTAATAAGCCAAAAAATTGAAGAGGGCCGAGCCACGAACGCAATGCGTGCTACTTAGGTATCAATTCGTTGAACCACGGAAGGCTTTCTGTTGAGGCGCTAACGATGAAACCATTAACGATGAAAGCATGAACTTAATTCAATCTTTATTACAACCTTGGTAGTTACTTCAGATATCCAGATACTCGTTTAATCCCGCTTTTATGTCTTTGTTTTGACTTGTGCAGTACAGATCGTTGTTAAACCTGGCGTTGATAATTGAAATTGATGATACCCCGAGGACATTAATTGGGTGAAAGAAGTAAAATTCTTGAATTCTAAGAAAATATATTTCACTGTCAACAGGTATGTCGGGTTTCTAGGGCGTAAAAGACATCATTTTCGCTGCACCATCTTTTCCAATTAGTGGCATAGCCAGTAAACAGATCGGAAATGTCCTTATCTCGTTATTATAGCTTTAGCTCATTATCCCGTCACTTTTAAAGAAAGTCGGCGATACACATTGCAATAACTTTGTTTCTTGTTGATTCAAATGAGTCGAGTCACTTGGCTACACCTTTTAAGAAAAACGTGGAGTGGGGAATCCGTGAAAGACACCCCGTAAAAATTGAATTATCGTTAACACTCCCCGTGTCTCCCCCCCCCCCCCCACCCCCACCCCCCCCCCCCTTCTCCCGAGCTGGCGTAGCAGGCTAAGTAGAGTTGGTATACACGTACCACTACCCATTACGACCTAAGATGCATTCCGCCGAGGAAAAAAACCGAACACGAGCCTCGATCGTTTACAACCAACCAAGGACGAACTAGATACTAACTCATCATGAAACAACTTAACGGGCTCTTGAATCTCTGCCGCAGAGGCATGACGTCATTGATTACGTGCATTGTCTAGAGAGGAGAGATTATTTTACTTGGTAACCCAAAATGGGAAGTACCTGTCATCAAAGTGTGCCATGCAAACACTTTCTACCATCACCCTGGATTTTGCTCCCATCCTAGTATTCTGATGTTTGCACCTGTCATTACTTCTCGAGTCGCTCATGAATTTGTGGTCACAAGGATTTTAACTTTAGTTACTCAGCATCGATTTTGCTGAATAAAAACATACTTACAAAAGATTAATCTCCGATCTAGAACATTGTCAGCTAGTATTTATTCTACGATAAATCTTTTTCAGACTCTAGAATACAACAGAAAACGATATCTGACGACAACATTAATATCCGTGACTTGTGTGAGAAATTGCACATTCTCATGCTGATCTACCGCGGCGAAGTTTGAAATTGAACGCTAGGCCTACAACATACAAAGAAATGCAAGGATTCATCATAATTTTGTACAAACCATGCATTGAAGTAAGACGCAACGGCGATCAGTCTGTACAATCACTTTCGCCATCTTCTTTAAACTGCCTTTAAACATTTGCCAGCATGTCACAAACAAGCACTGCATTTGCTAACCTCGAGACATCATCTAGTGCAGGTGAGGTGGAGACCAGGGAGTACACCACCTTTGACATCGTTCATGTTGTCTTTTGTATAACCGTGCCATTGTTAATCGTGGCTTCAAACGCTTTCATCGTCAAAGTCCTGAGGAGGGGAAGATCCTGCTTCGACGAAGTCACAAGTTTCTTGTTTCAAGCTCTGGCGTATACGGACATTGCCGGAGGTGCGGTGGGGGCATTGATCCATGCTCTGTACATTGGTACCTTAAAGAAACAGTTTTCCGACAATATTTGTCGATTAGTGCCATTTTCTATTTTTTATTGCTCCATTAACTCATTATATCTCGTCTGTCTCATCAACGTTCAACGTTATGCTGCCGTGACGCGCCCTTTCAAGTACATGCGTTTGGCGACTGTTAAACGGTTCAAGGTTGTTGTCTGTGTTTCAAATTTGTTCGTTACATGCTTGACCATCATTGTGCTGCCGATTGAGGGATTTCCGTTTACAACGATTTTTGCTTCAATTTGCAAAGACCGATATAGCACAGCGGACATCATAACAAGCGTCGAGACCAAAATAGGGCTGGCCTTTATGGTCCTGGCAATCGCTATCCCGCTGATTGTACTGTCTGTTATCAACGTCCGGCTCCTTATGATCGCGTACCGCGCTTCGCGTCGACTTCCGCCCTTCCAATCTAAGAGCAACCGTGACCGACAGAACAATGGCAAGAGCTGCAAGCAGGTATTCAAGATCACCGAAGCAGATGCCGAACAGGCTGTCGTCCATCGTCACACGTTGTCCGGACGCGGTTTGAAGGGACTCAAGACAGTGATCATCATCTCTGTCTTGTTCTATGTTTCCTGTCTGCCCTTTGCTGTCGCTCTCATCTTGACGATGAACAGGGGTGAGCAGTCCATTTCAACTCTTTGGTCCTATTTCTACTTCGTTTCACTCGCTCTCTTGCTCTGTAACTGCTGGTGGAATGGCCCGGTTTATTTCTTCACTAGTAAGACGTTCAGGAAGAAGTCTCTGGAGGTCCTTGGTCTGAAGAAGCGTTGGGTGAAACCGACCGAAGCATCAACGAGGGAGAATAGCTCTACCCAAAGTAACACCACCCATCATTATTCAGTTACAACTTGATGAGGAGGCGGCCGCTACATTTTGTTGAGAGCCAGAAGTACTTTTAGACCGTCTTTAAGTAGAAGTCTCTGGTGGTCCTTTGTCTGAAGAAGCGTTGAGTGAAACCGGCCGCAGCGTCAACGAGGGAGAATAGCTCTACTCACAGTAACAACACCAATCATTATTCAGTTACAACTTGATGAGGCGGCTGCTCCATGACATTCAATGTATATTATACATTTTTTGATAGCCAGAAGTACGTTTACACCGTCTTAAAGTAGAAGTCTGTGGAGGTCCTTTGTCGGAAGAAGCCCTTGGTGAAACCGACCGAAGCGTCAACGGAGGATAATTATAGTTCTACCCATATTAATAAACACCACCCATCATTATACATTTAAAACTTGATGAGGAGGGGTCCGCTCCATGTAATTCAATGTATATTGTACATTTGTTGAGACTTTGTTAAAGTAAATAAGAATTCCCTTCTTGCATGCTCCCAATATTTTCTCATATATAAAAATGCTACCGGGTCAATACATGACACTGGGGGCCATGGACGCTGATTGTGCTGGAGATGCTGTCTGCAAACTATGAGTTGGAAAAAAAATGTTACAAAAATATGATAATTGACATGAAGGTATTCGCTTCCTTTGTCAATGTTGACGTTACAAGAATGCGATTTTAGAGACTTTCAAGAAATCAACATCAAGCAATTTCAATTTTCTGTCAAAATAATTCTGTGCCTTGAGAAAGTATAGGTCGTCAGATTGTTTTAATACATTCCGTTGTTCTATCATTTGGATATCGTAGGTAAAGCGAAAAATAAGCATTTGTGATGATTTCTAGGGATGTAACACAGTAATTCAGTCCGGGAGTAATAATAGCAGCAGTGTGGTTATTTCACCTGACTACTTGTTAGTAAGCAACCAGAGGCCCGACGGCTTTAGTCCTCTCCGAGAGACCTGGTAGTGAGGATTAATTGCCTTACCAAAGTGCACTAGCGCATCGCCTTGGTGTCGAACCCGGGTCGCCAGATTGCGAGACCACTGCTCTACCAGCTGCTATCGCGTCTCCTCTTATATATACATGGACTTGTATAATATTGAAATTGTTTTCTTCTTATTGTTAAGTATATGCCTACATTTAATGTGCCGCATGTCATTAGCCTACCTGAACATGTTGAATGTTTTTGTTTCACACTTATTTGAATACGAAGTGAAATTTCACAGTTGATAAGAATGTAAAAAGAAATTGTAAATATTGTAAGGTTTGTATTAAGTTAATTGAACATTTTAAATTGTAGGAATGCTCGGAGTCTGTCAAAATTATATAGAATGTTATCGGAACTAACCTCGGTTAGCAATTTGCTTCTCTGTTAGCTTCGCGTTTCTTTTGCCAAAATATGAATGTATTATGTACGATTATATAATTTGCATTTATATAGCACTTTATGCCTTTTCCTTATATTTTACCTCTTTTTTTAATAAATAATGAAATAATAATAAACAGATAAATTTTGAGCATTAAATAATCACATCAAATGAAATCGAATAACTTTGATTTTATATTGATCTTACATTGCCATAATGATATTTTGCCGGCCACTTTATGATGGATTAAATTAGGAGTGCTTTTCTCAACCGAAAAAAAAAGTTTACTGTGTGATGTTAGTGTCGTATACTGAGACATGAGCCAAGTGCATTTGTCGCTAATTAAGTTTATTTCATCCATTACGATATTATTTAAAAAGAAAATCTAGGTAAAATTAAACGTTTCTCGTGAAAACATATCCACAGGCCTACACGCAGCCCCGCACATACACAAACCCACACCCACATAACCACGTACCTATACCCTCCACACAACTAAACATATTGGCCCGAATTCACAAAGCAAGGTTTGAGCTCAGACCAAGGTTTGAGCTCAAACCTCCTTTTGTTCTTTACAAACCAGGTTCGTAAAAAACGCGTAAAATCGCGTCATTATGACGTACGAAAACCAAGGTTTGTCGACAAACCTCCTTTGTGAATTCGGGCCAATAGGTTTTCTTGTTGATTTTGACATTCGATAAACATACAAAATTCTAACAAGATTTAAAAGTATAAGAATACATTCCATTGTTTATTGGAGAACATTATATTAAGTGAGTGTTCCACAATGAAAAGTAATGAAAATAGAGGTCTAGGAGAAATAAGATAAAATGGAAAATTTAAAGATATATATTAATTGTAAAAATCGTAAATATGGCTGTCGGTAAAAAAAGAAAGAAGGGAAATGAGGGTAATAACCCATTTACACATTTCCAATTACTGATACTAAGGAAAAGTCGAGAGTTGTTTAAAAAAAAATGTAAATCATCTGTATATTTCGTATGATTATAATTATATTAAATATTTACATTTTTACATTTTTTTTCTTCGGTTTTTGTCACAGGTGTGTTGCGTTCGCCCTGAAAAGCTTGACGATTTTGAGCAAAGTGCATTCATTTACCTCATCCATTAATATGAGATGATTTAGAAAGAAATGCTAGTCAAAATATTGTTAAGTAGGAGGGTAATTGCGTGTCCGACTAACTTTGGACAAACTTATGACCGATTCGGATAATAACTGTCCAATTATATTAATCAATATAAAGATTAGTGATGCTTTAACAATACAATATATTTCATTAATAAAGTTGGGCATAAAATCTAGTTGGTCGGATACATAATTCAAAATGATTTCCAAAAACGATACTTGTTATTATTTTTTTGGTTGAGAGAAAGTACTGATGTTAGATTTTAATACGATGTTCATACATTTCAAGATAAGAATCCATCGTCTTCTCTATTCCCTTTATGACGTCAGGGGTCATTTTATCACGTGGCATTGGCGTGCTTGGTGGCATGAAGCACGAGCTGTGCATAGCCCTGCCATAGAAATCCACCATGTTCATCAGCTGGTCGTCTCCGCATTGCTTCCAAGTCTTGAAGGTGTCCAAGGACGGGTCCCATTGGAGGAAGGATTCATCAAAGGGTAGACCTACCAGCTCGCAGTATTTCGTCATGATCTCCTTCGGATGCGTCAGGAGATCATCGGCGTCGATGACGATGGGGTTTGGCTCGATCTCGTCGCGGACGTACTTCCAGAAGTCGTAGACGTCGGTTATATTATAGCTAGCTTCCATGTGCGGACAATCGCGCAGGAGATCGAAGGTCTGTTCGTCGGCTGCTTCGCCGTGAAGGAGCCCCTGTGATTTGGAGTGGTGGAAGTAGGAGTTACGGAAGGATTGGAGGGCTCTTTCAGGTGTTCGGATGAGGAAGGTGTGTCGGAAACCCTCGGGGAGGTACTGGTGCTTGTTTTCGCTCATGGCTAAACACATGTCCTTGACGAACACATAGGGTCCTTTTGCTGCTTCCAGTCTCGGTTTTACATTGGCGTATCTGATGTGGAAAAAAGAAGAAGAAAGAATCACGAAATTGCATATAGTTGCACCCAGGAGTTGCACACTGGTACTACTATACTAATACTACTACTACTACTACTACTTATCCTACTTCAACTACTACATGTCTAACCTGTCTATAGCGACCACCCAAGGGAAACACACAAAGTTATAGACAGGTGGTCTTTGTAGACAGGTTCCTTTAGTACATGATTCAATGGAAAACCATTTTCAAGGGAAACGACATGTGGCCTTTGTAGACAGGTGGTCTTTGTAGACAGGTTGTCACTAAAGCAGGTTTGACTGCATTTGATATCCTGCATCAAAAGGTTATTGATTTTTGATTGGTTGAGGGCTCTTCACGTGACCATAAATAATTCAACCATTTTGAGGTTGCTCTGAAAAAGTATTATGTGGTTTTACTATTGGGGAGTAGAAGTACTATTTGGGAGTTGAAGAAAAAGATTTTTTTTAAAGATTGATTGTTGATGCAGGATATATAGCAAATATACACTGCACTGTAAAAAAAAAATAGTCGAAATAACTCAATAAAATTGAGGAAAAGAATTGCCTTATTTTTATTAAGTAAATATTACCTACGGCATCTTAAGTAGAATTTACTTATTTTGCTGAATAAATTTTTACTCAGTTAAATCGAGTTACATTAACGTAAATAATTTAAGTATTGTAATCATTTTAGATAATAATTAAAAAAAAGCTATGATAGGATTACATATTGCACGATTTGGTACCTAATCACTAAATAATCACTAACACTACTTCTATTTAAGATTTTACCGTATATATATATCTACCACCATCACAAACTATTACATACGCTTCAATTCGACACATATTGAAAGGCTCCAAATTTTATATATACTTGATCGTAGCATCTTAAAAGAAAAATTGGTTGACAATTTCCTGAAATATCAAGTTTTGATTTGTTTTGAACTGGGTAACAATTAAAAATTGTCTTGTCTTTGCTTAGCCATGTTAAATGAATTAGTAAATGTTTTAAAGTCCTTAAATTTTCATTCAACCACAAAAAAGAATTGTTTTATTTAAAAAAGAGTTTAATTTGGTCTTAATGAATATTCATAAATTATGTAAATATTTCTATTACGCACTGCATCGGTCCTTATTTTAAAAAGATAAGAATAATCAACATAAATTGTTTGAGTAATACGTATAATTTCTGATTTTGAGTTAAAATTACTAAATTAATACAAGCTGAAATTACTTAAAGTTCTTAAGTATTTGATTTTACTTAAATATTCCACGTATGTTCTACTAAATTGAAAGTTTGAGTTAGCAAGACTTAAATTTGGAGCGTAAGTGGCAAAACTAATGTTTTCAAGTAAATTCTACATGGAAAAAATACGTAAAAATTACCAATGAACAAATTCTTTTTTACAGTGTGTCTTCTTTTTTAGTAACCTGTTTAAACTATGGGCCTCGGTTACTCGAATAGTATTGTTTGCTTTGGGGCTGCACTATCAGCAAATGGTACTATTGGAGTCAAGTACCTCTTGCCCATATTAACGAGATCCTTTCAAGACAGTGCCTATTTGTATACTACTACTACTAGGCCTAAGTACTACATTAAAAGGGAAAGTCAATTTTGCTTTGACAAAAAACAGAAAAAAGCAGAGCTATAAAGACAGATGTAAAATGAATGAATCGAATGGGGCACGGGGGGGGGGGGGAGGGAGGGGGTAGTGTCCTCTTTTTATCTTGCTTTCGCTACGAAACACGGAAATGTGCCCATCGAATGTCTGTGCCCCCAATTAATTTCAGACCTCAAATGGAACTTGTAGGCACAAACCCTTTTCGATCTATGCACATAATATTGTCTGCACTGTGAGACTAGGATGACAGCGCACTGCACTGCATAGAGTACCGAAGCTGTGACGTCATAAAAATCTATTTTTAGAATTTCTCAATTTTTTCTTCATATTCCGAAAGAACATCAAAAATAATGTCCAAATGTCGAAAACCAATTAAACATGTTAAGTATTGGCTGAGATATGACCATCTGAATAAATATACTTATATAGGAACTCAGTGTTATATGCTCTGGCTCCTAATGGTTAGGAGTCAGAGCATATAACACTGAGTTCCCATAGGACATATATTCATTCAGATGGTCTCAGCCAATACTTAACATATTCAATTGGTTTTCGACATTTGGACATTATTTTTGATGTTCTTTCGGAATATGAAGAAAAAATTGAGAAATTCTAAAAATAGATTTTTTGATGACGTCACACTTCACCACTCTATAGGCCCCGTACTGAAGCTGCTATTTGACACAGCCAGGGAGTGGCAGAGCTAGGGTCTGCTCAAGGCTTTAGGAATTGTGATAAAGTTTCAAATTAGAGTTGTATTTGCAGACTGCTCCCCCTACAATCATGACAAGGAAGTCACCGCCCCTGCATCATTATGTCGTAACACCTACACGATACGTTCGGTGATGACGTTCGCCCCCGTCATTTTGCTTATCAGCTCCGTGGTCTTGGCGAAGACTTCCTCGTTGCCTTCGAGATCCATTGGGAGGTCGACATCGAGATAGGTCTTGGCTTCCTTGGTGGACAGGAAGCACCAGACGAATGGTTCCGACCATACCTGTGGATCGAAAATAATTGGGAAACCCTCCATGAATAGGTGAACTAAAGGCACAGGTACGGGGGCAGGGAAAACTACTACTTCTTCTATATACTACTACTACTACCACTGGTATTACTACTAGTACTACTACCACTGTTACTACTGGACTGGTATTACTACTATTCCTACTACTATTACTAATACCACTACTACTATACCACCACTGTTCTACTATACCACTACTACTTCAACTACCATGACTACCACTACTACTTCTACCACCACCACTACCAATAATACTACTACTTCCATCATGACTATATACTACTGTATCATCATTATAATCACCAACACCATTAATCATCGTAATCATCGTCAATATTATCACAATTTGTCATCATCATAGTAATCACCCTTACCGTCATCATCATCATCATCATCATTATCATCTTCACTTTCATAAATGTAATCATCACCCCAGTTGATTATATTCAACAAGAAAACCTGATCGCAAATACTTAAGAAATCAACTCGAGTAAAATTCCAATGTCCTGTATTGCCTCTAGAAACCATATAGCCGGATTGTTACGTATTTGTCTAGTAATTCGCACATTTCAATACGCAATGTATATATGCTATGCTATTGAAATTGCCTTGGTTTAATTTCTGGAAAGTCTTTGCGATTTTGTAACTGTTACCTACCTCCATTCCTTTGATGAAGCTGATACATTTCGTAAACGCTGTTGACACTGTCCGAGGGCTACACCAGAGAAAGATCTTAACCTGCTCCTCCTTTCCTTCCGAAATATTGGCATTTATGTCACCCATAGTTTTTTGATAATCACAATATTTGTACCGTTTCTTCTCTTCTCTTCTCTTCTTCCAAATAATCTGCCTCCTTCAACACTGAAGGTTCTTGCAGATGCCTATATACTCGGCCTGATTCTTCCAGTATTATCCAACAACTCAGAAAAATTTACTATCGATAGACAATGTGTCTTCTTCTTCGGGTTACATCTGCCTCCTTCAGGTTTGAAGATTCTTGCAGACTGTGTTTTGTTCTATTTAGGTCGTGATGATACTTCTTATATACCATCCCATCAGGAACCAAGCGAAAAGGCTGGAGAAATGTGCCCTTTTTTAACCTGTATCAAAGTCCTTGCTAATTTAGAGCGTTGTGATTCTTACGAGAAGTTCTAGATGGAATTCTGAGTATTCCTTGGTAACGGCTTGTCTTTTTGAGATACAAGGGCACTTTTCCCCACTAGAATGATGACAGAATATCCACAAATCAAAATAGGTGTGAATTGTTGTTTTCTGCCCCTACTGCACCCAGGTTGTATTCACTGTACCAACGAAGCGAATTGTATGTACAATAGCCGACTGGATATAACCTTATCGAAGCTATCGGTCTTCTATTGTTATCTACAGTTTGCTCGATATGTTACGTAATAACTGCTTGAAGAGGGGAATAGCAGAAAGATCAATAGCATGTAATGTCGATTAGGGGTCAATATATTCGCTTAGCCCTGGCTCTGGCATAGGGACCTGGATAGGAACTCATCACATAATAGTGATGGATCCAGGATTATGTAACGCTGACCGGAGGAGTATAGGCATAACCTGAAAAATAAAATTGTGATATTTTTTTTCTTTTTCTTTCTTGATCTTACTGATAAACGTTGTAAGACTACAACATGTTGAAAGGGAAATAGTGATTAAAGAAGGGCACGTCGTATAGTAGAAAGAAAGAAGGGGACACTTACCAGAAGTAAAAAGTAGTGTTTATAATTATAACTATGAGGATAAAGAATGATACATTGGGGATACTTAAAAATGGAGGAACTTTTACCCCAACACCCCCCCCCCCCCATCCCTCCCCTGGAGCGCTGCCTCTAAAGTATTGCAGTCCCTTGTCAGTTGGCAAACATTGCTAAACGGGTACTTTGAGGAGGGAAGCAGGAGGAAGTGGAGGAGGAGGAGGAAGCTAATGATGATGATGCATGACTGTAATGATATAGTGATGATGAAGATAATTGTGGTGGTGATGTTGATGATTATGGCGATGATTGAAATAATGATGATGGTAATGCTTTAATGGTGATGATGATGATGTTGATGGTGATGTTTATAACGGTGATGATTATGATGATGGTTAACCGTTATGATGATGATAATGATGAGGTTGATATGGCGATGATTTATGGCGTTTGAAAACAAGATTCAAAGGCGCGCACAGGCACCTACACTCAATACTTATTGGGATTTGTGGAAATATCCTCAAAAAAGCCGATCTTGGCTATGTAAAATGGAACAAATGCCCACACAAAATCCGAGAGATGTGGACATATCGATCCCATTTTCTTGAAAAAGCGTGCTGTCATAATTAAAGCGTTTTTTTAAGACATAATATATCGAACTGGATAGAAATAATTTATTGAATTACTACAATGTAGCTCAAAAGAGGATTTCCATAGATAACACATCATCGTCAAACAATGAAATACAACTGTGTGAAGAAGATACACATATTCATTACAGGATAATATAGTATAAGGAAATTGTTAGTGAATTAAAGCAAGACGGTGATAAAATAATAATACATTACAAAGATACCCCATCACATAGTGAATTTAAATTCATCAAATTAAAAGTTTTACTTGAAACGTAGAAAGGAAAGAGGGATCGAGATAGATAATTATTATAATCGAGTGCATGGGCGGCGATTTCTTATCATTACCGGGGGGGGGGGGGTGCGAGGGACGAGGGAGCATATAGTGAACAAGAGGGGCGAAGGTGACGAAAGTGACTAACAGGTTTTTGAAGTTTTGTAGATTTTAAAAAATACATTCCTTAGCAAAGCTATAGTATACAAACAAGCAATATTTATACAACTCCTAATCTTGTACAGATATACAGTGTAAACTGTGCTTACGTGATACAAAAGGAATCAGATTTTTTAACAATATTTACCTGTACATTTTGCGAGGGAGTGTAGCTACCGAGCTAAAAGATGTTTGCATTTCTATTAGTCTAAACGCTGCACTCTTAGGCCCTCCAGAGCCTAAGAGTGTGTTGAGTCAGTATTTGCTTTACATTTTGTGTGTGCACTTTTTCTAATTTTCCGGGGGAGGGGGGACCCGGATCGGCAAGGTAAACAAATGTCAGAGGAAAAAATGTCAGAGGTAAAAATTTCAAAACAAAAGCATGTTACAGGTTGAATATTGGTAGTAGTTGTAAACTAGGCTTATCAAAAACGAATAACGAAGGATAAGTTCTCTGCAGTCATTATTTACGCGCTGCTTTATTTTCTTCTTTCTCTAACTTTTATTTACCAAAATTGTGACTTTTTGACCGATTATATCCGAGGTGAGGCGGGGATATTATACCCCCTCCCCGGCTCGTACGCCAAGGCCATAAATCACAGAGTACATGATCAAGCCCCCCAAAACAATAAATGCAATGATTTCTGCCTTAGTCCGAAACGTAAATGTCGAAAGTATACATTAAAAAAAAACTGGCTTTAAATAGATAACAATTATGTCTCAACGTTTACTACATTGTAGGCTTATTGTAGGCCTACTATTTGACATTCATCGAGCGAAGCTTTGATATTGTCTGTTAAACTTTTGTATTAAATATTGGTGAGGGGGGGGGGGGATAGCATCCGAGTCTTTTTCCTAATGTTTTCTGGTCATCAGTCTTGCTGGCATGAACATGAATGAAGATGGGTCTGATGACTGAATTTGAGGAATTTCTGTGCGATCTTTATAACTGATTTCCTGTTTTTATCTCATTCAATCTTAATATGTACTTACTTCCTCAAAACCAAATAACCATTAAAACATCAACCAATTTAAAATATCGAACATTTTAGAACTTCATATTAATATGCTGAAGCAGTTTCTTTATCTCAAATATGTATAGTTATATACTTATCTTATGTTTATATTTGTGTTATATGTTTTTTGTGTTTTGTTTCTTTTTTATTAATGTTTTTTTTTTAATCTTTGTTTTTGTTTATATTTGCTTTAGATTATGCTATGAATGCTTTGGGAACTATGCTTGTACAATGCCTAAGGGCTTTATTTATGTTGTTCCCCATTTCATTTCTAAATTTGTTCGTGAATAATTTTTTATCTTTTGTATCAATGTAATTTTTAATCGAGAATGAAATAAATGCGAATTCAATTCAAATATGCACTGACCTGATCACAAAATATCCGTTTCAAATTCATTGTATTATCCTCATGCAGGACATGTACAAATTACACAGTCATTTACAAAACTACATCATGATATGGAAGAAGGAAATACCGTCTCGAGATTTTGTGTGATAAAGTGCTGAGATATAATGATGGTACTGATTTTAACCCCGACATTTTTTTGTACCTCTGATAATGTTTACCTCTGAAATTTTTACCTCTGATATTTTTAGCTCTGACATTTTTAGCTCTGACATTTTTAGCTCTGATATTTTTAGCTCTGATATTTTTAGCTCTAATATTTTTAGCTCTGATATTTTTAGCTTTGACATTTTTAGCTCTGATATTTTTAGCTCTGATATTTTTAGCTCTGATATTTTTAGCTCTGATATTTTTAGCTCTGATATTTTTAGCTCTGATATTTTTAGCTCTGATATTTTTAGCTCTGATATTTTTACCTCTGACATTTTTGGCTCTGACCATACCTCTGACACCCCTGGATCCCTGCCCCTGATACGTACGTGAGAGAGATAGGGAGGGGAGGTAGTCTTGTAAGAAGGCGGAGGAAGTGTATATGAAGAAGAAAACAACAAAGATTGTACATGTACTAATGATAACCAATACAACTAAAATGGAATTAATAATGGTTGTCAAGACCACAGAACCCATGCACCCGTTTTCTGTCTTGGTTTGATGGATCCGACCATAGTTTTCCGTATAGAGACTATCGGGCTCTATTAGAAAAAAATGAAGAAAACCTCCTACAGGACAGACTAGACGATGCAATCGCGATTCGGACTGTAAGTTATTATCACTCAAAATTCTTTATTTACGAATTATCGCACATTTTACCACCGTGATATTAGTGAGTTGCATAATTTAAACGTGTGGGGAAAATGTAATGTGGGAATCATTAGTGTATGACAGTTCGGTGATAGTGTAATCAATGACAAAATTGAGTTATGCCTGCATTGCAATCTAATTTTATTGTAAAGACAAGTGGAGGGTTTCCGCTGTATTGCGGAGGTCGAACTGCGGGAGCTCGTGGGCAGCCGCAGTAGGCACTCTCCGTAGGCGTAGAATATCCGTATACTGTAGTAGGCCTACGTGTATACAGTGAGGTGTTGTATGATTGGGAGCCTTAAAATTAGATGCACAATTAACCCTTGCCCTGAATTGCCACTGATTTTTGTTTATCATCCTCCTGTGCATAATTTCATATTATTTTCATTCTAAAGTCAGTTTAAAATTAAAGAATAATTTATTGTGCAAAAGATATCATTATCAACATTTGACTTAAAAAAACTGAGAAAAGTAAGATTAAGAAAGAACATGAACATGATGAAGAACAAGGAAATGTCAACTGTCTTTTTCACATTCATAATGGGGTCATGGAAATCGCAAGAATAGGTTTCATACTTTCATGTGTCCTTGACAAAATATAAAGCTGTTACTTTTTCTTGAATTCATTGTTCTCTTTCGATTTCTTTGTATTACTATCAGTTAGTTATTGCCCCTCAAATGTTCTTGAAATAAACCTACATTATGTACTCAATGTTTTCACTTTCCCCCTCATTTACAGGCCAGGAACATGTCCCGACCTCCAAATCAAAGCACACCGGCTTGTACCATTATGTACATGTAAGGCAACCGCCGAGGTCGCACTCCCCTGAAAAGAGCGATCATTAATCATAGTGTGTGATCGACATGGAAGGAACATCAGATTCAGGGTCAAAGGTCAAAGATGAGAGGTCAGATGAAGATGATGTCACTGTAGTTGAAGATGAGGATGAGGGCAGGGAGAAAGAAGCTGGAGGAACGAGTGACGGTGCTTCAACTAAAAACAAGGTACAATTTGGTTAGATTTATTTTGTGTTTCTCTTTCAGGGTAAATCCAATTATAAATCCAATAATACCAATAATCTCTGACAGGGGAAGGGAGGATTCAAATAATGGGGACAAAGGTCTCAAAACTGTAGGGTCAAAATGTTTTCATGTTATGATGCAGTCAAAAAGAAGGAAAAAGATTAAAGGCAGAGGAAAACAAAATTTGACAGCATGATGACATAATGAAAGCATTGTCTTCTTTAAATATGTTTATCTTTATCTTACAACACTCCAATAAGTGAGTAAGCAAATGGCCATACATGTACATGTACATATTCATGTATCTACATTTGTTATTCTTTTGTTTACCCCACTTGCTGTTTATTCACAAATAAACAGGTTTTTATCTTTGCAGCAATGGTTTTTTGAGGCGATTTAATTCAATGCACCATCATGTATGGAAAAGGCTTAAAAACTGAGTAAACAATATGAGCCGCCATGATAAGGTGCTTCAAGGAATTTCTCCAAACCAGGTACCCATACAACTGATGCATACAATGTAATGAATTATATATTCTGTGCTCAAATTGTAGATTTTTTAAACAAAGATTATAACTCTATTTCAGATTTTACCTAAAGTGAAGAAAGAAATACAAGAACATCAGTCATTTACACCAGTTTTCTTGGCAAGATATTGTTTACTCAGTTTTTAAGCCTTTTCATACATGATTGTGCATTGAATTCAATCGCCTTGAAAAACCATTGCTGCAAAGATAAAAACATGTATATAAATATACTCTACTGGGCTTTAAAAATACAATGTATCACATTATAACAACGGCTGTGATACATTGTATTTTTAAAGCCCAGTAGAGTATATTTATATACATGTAAAGGTATATATTATGTCATTATTTATTTGTAATCTGTAACTTATTCTTTTATTTTTTTTGGTTCTTGTTTCCTATTAGGATTCCGTAGACCAGGAGGGTGGCCAATCAGCTGATTCCAGGTCGAATGTATTTGATTACGGCATACAGGGTGTGTTAGATGATGAGATGTCACCGCTAGAATCCAGACAAGGTACAAACAAAGTCATCAAAAGTAGATTTAAAAATATGGTAGAATTAAATTAATAGACTACTTTCTCAGCAATTCCATGCAAAACATGTACATGTATGTCCTGTATGACGTAACAGGACATCCATTTTGTTTGTCTTGACATGCCCATGTATTATAAATGATTTTATTCTGGTTTCAATGAGAAATGCATGAGAGAATGTAATAAGTGAAAGTTTGAAGAACATTAATAAAGAGTAGGAAAGTAATAAATTTCAAAATTGTAATAGATCAATCGCAAATTGGCAAATGCATGTATTTAAGCATCTCTCCCTTTTGGTTAATATCATTTTCAGAATTCTCCAATTTGATGTTAATGAAATTTATTTCTCAAAGGGATGTAAATAAAACTTGTAGGGTGCATGTATAAAATATTTTCTTGAGGGGAGATGAAAAAAACAACTATGAATTAGTTCAGCCTTCTTGATTTGATTTGATTTGATTTATTGGTTTCTGCATCTTTTTTTCTTTTTTTCATCATACATTTTCATGAACATAATATTGTTTGATACAATATTTAAGTGGATATAATTTTATACAGATAATAAACAAAATTTAAAAAGTACATGTATATTGAATGCATAATTACCATACATTAGATGCAGGAGGGCTACAGAAATAAGCAAATTAGTTTGACGTGCCCACAGCCCTCAACTTAGATACAACAATACCATTAATTAAATTTCTCATTTATATTTTTAATTTCTACTCAGATTCTCACAGCACCAATTTTGATTCTGATATGACCATTAGTGATAAGATTATAGGCAACAACTTCCCTTCAAATAAAGTTTTTGACTATTAAACGCTAGTGTTATGTATCACTGAATTCTGATTTGTATCCAATAATTGATTGCCTTGCATTTCATTCTCACTCAGATTCTGACAGCACCAATGTATCATGTAGATATGTTCATGAGTGATAAAATGATAAAACGCTTCCCCTAAAACAAGGTACTGCAGAGCTACCAAGTGTCACGCATTTCGAGGGTCTGAAAACGCTCTCAGGCACGAAGCGCGCGCTAGAATTAAAAAAAAAAACGATCCTTATACGTGTGTTATACCCTCGCACACAGGCTCGCGCGCCAAATCATGAAAATGTCACACATTGCGGATCTTTGAACTTGGCGTCTCTGGGTACTGTGCCTATGCTAGTGTTATGCATCACTGGATTTTCATAGTAACAATAAATATTATTGCTTTTCATATTCACTCAGACTCTCACAGCACCAATGTTGATTCTGACGTGTCTGGTTTCCAGACCTCTTTGGATCAGGGCCTGGACCAAGGTGGCTGGTCCTGGAACAAGGAATCAGAGGTGAGAGCAGACATACTTAAAGTCCAAGTCCAATCCAAAAATAATTTGCTTTTAAAAGATGCAGAAAAACAAGTGAAACAGAAGAAAAAAAGATTTGGGTAAAATCTATTAACTAATTAGTGGATAGTGAGGCAATGAGGTCACAAACTCATGAGTGAGTTGCCAATTTGTCTTGTGATTTTCAAAGTTTTTCATGTCTCTGAAAATTCATAACTTTCTCATTAGTTATCTGATTTTGCTCCAACTTTTTTAGATTGGTTGGTCTGATTTTTCTGCTTCTATTAAAAGTAAGTTATTTTTGGACTTGCCCTTTAAGTCTTGTTCAGACGCAACAAAACTGCACTGGTCTTTGTTTGATGTAAAGTGTATTATTATCTATATAAGGCTTCCATGTGGTACAATAAATCAGTGCATTTAATGTCCCTAGGGCAGTACCCTGATGACTGATCAATATTGTTTTTGTATTGCTCGGTCATCCGGTAACTTCAACTATCAATATCACACAAAAACAAAGCCATATTTTTCAGAGGTAAGTCAAATTTTGTTATTTTCATAGCCAGCCTGATATATAGATAATAATAATATTATATGGCTTTGTTTTCGTGTGATACAAGAATATATTGCTCTCGCTATGATAATATTGGACTCGTCACAGACTCGTTCAATATTGCCATAGCTTGAGCAATATATCTTGTATCACACTCAAAGCCATCTAATATGATGTATTTGTACTCTCCCAAACACAATACCTAAAAGGTATTTCACATGCCTGTAAAGATTAATGTTCAGAAGTGACAGTGATGCCCTTATCTCCTTTCTTCCAAAGATCATCCAACCGTATATGAGCAACGGCCTCAGGGAAGTGTATTTTGAGTGTGAAATCTGTCACAAAAAGCTGTCGTGCAAGTCTAACTTGGGTCGCCATATCAAGGAGCAGCACAGTACCGTTAAGCGCACCTACTCCTGCCTCCAGTGCTTGGCAGAGTTCAGACGGAGGTGTGATCTGAAGGTGCACTACGCCAAGCGCCATCCGGATGAGATGTATGAGACCGAATCTATCAACTACCAGGTCTCGAGATGCGAAACAGACTTCTCCAGAGGTGCTTCGTACCTTGGAGATCAGCAGACGTCCGCTGATTTGCCGGAAGTGTTAGAAGTACAAAGACAGGTTCCACAGACCTCGCATTCTGCAATCACTGTCAGGACCTCAGATATCGATCCATTTGATCATCATGCTCCTGTGACTGCTCCAGACAGGGTGACAACTCGTCTGTACAGACAGGGAAGCACTGCACCAAACTCAGAAACGGACTTCCTTTACCAGGCACCAAGAAGTCGAGTCAGCTTGGAGAGCGGGGCAATCCAAAGGACATTCAACCCTGCTGTGATGGGAATAGGCAATGATGAATCTCGACAGAGAGGGCGCTCGACTCTTAGCCAGAGGAACCATGACTATCCCAGTTGCAGGAGTCTGATGAAGCAGGTGGCTGATAAAGGTGATGCTGTTGGAACATCGCCCAGACAAGTTGGAGGCAAACACTTAGAAAGCAGTGCAGGCCAAGGGCACGTGCCACATGGTAAAAGACATTGCCCCGACACCGTTCAGAGTGGTGCCTCAGGGGATGCGAATGTCCAGATTATCAATGTTGTTGGTAATGTTAACCTAGAGGGTGAGCATAATCATGACGGTGGCAATACTCGTGAGAGTAAAAGGAATAACACTGATAGAGGAACACAGCTACCGTCACTAGAGAGTAGGAAGAAGAGTGGTCTTTCACGTGATACATCAAAATATGCTGAACTTGATAATCCAACTAGAAGTTCCAATAAGAAAGAGCAGGGTAAACATAATGCATCTCTGAGGGTTGAGGGCGCTGTTGACCAGGATTCAAGCAGAGGATCATCTGATTTAAGAAGTGCAAGTCGGTGTGATGCATCCATGTCCACTCAGAATCAAAATAGAAGATTCACTGTAACAGAACAAGATGATACTGTCTCTATGCAGAGGCAAGCACATGGCAAGAAAACCAAGAGAAGTAGAGACCAAGTTGTTGATGAACGGCACAACAGAAATTTGACAAGTACATTGTCAAAGTCAAGAAGCATATTGAATAAGAAGAGAAAATTATACATCAAGTGTAAAAGATTTGCTGCTGCTTATGAGAACAAAATGCAGAATGCATCAGTAGAGGGATGTACGTTGAATAAGAAGCCTATGGCCATGCAGAAATCATTATTGGCGCAAAAAGCAAATGCTCCAGTTCTTGGAAGTCCCGCTGCAGATCTGTCTCAAAGCAATCAGCATCGTAATGTCTCACAGGATGGGCAGACCACTAGGACAAGAGAAGCTGCAATGGAAACTGCTGATGAAGACATTGCAGATACAAACCTAAGGGAAACCTGCGGCACACAGACTGATCTGACACTGGACAGTGATCAAAGAAAATGGAAAGATACAAGTCAGCGTGAGACAGACCAGAGACAATCCCATGTACATAGAGTCACAGGCCATAGCTCAGAGAGTGCCTCTTCTTCTAACACTTCACTTCCTTTGTTGCTAGACCAGTTTGGGCCTCGACTAACTGAATATGAGGAACGTTCAACCATTGAGGACTTTGGAGCAGACGGAGCGCTTAGTCGCCGTGAGGTTACGGAAAGAAAATACAAAATGAACCCTGGGGAAGGAAGGTCCATTGTCAAAACTGAAATAGGATGAGGCGTTGTTCATAAAGTGTAAGGATAAGTTGTTGCCTCAAGAATGGTACAAATAACCTGAAGTGCATGTGTTGAACTCCATTTGCAATGACTCTAACTGAAGCAACAGACTAAGCGACAATCTAATGCAAACATTTTCCTCTTCTCTGTTTCAGCATGGCTCAAGAGAGATGATGCCAGCTTCAAAAGGAACAGTCAAGGTGCGAAGATTCCAATGTGGTATCTGTGGGACCAACTTCACGCTGCTCAAGAACGCCAAGAGACACTATCGATGCCAGCATCTGAACTACTACTACTGGTGCAAGTATTGCCCCAATGGAAGAGAGACCAGGAGGTACACGCGGAGAGAGTTCCTGGAGGACCACTTTCTCTCTCATCATCCAGAGATGATTTGTGAGGTTGCTGAAGTGGGTAAATCTGGTCGTACGGATGAGTATAATATTGTTTGTGTGGACATTTATGAAGATGAGGAGGAGGAAGAGGAAGTAGGTTTAGATGTAGTTACTACGTCAGATGCTGTTCCTCCAGCAAGATCAACCCTTGAACCAGCTTCTTCTCGAGGAGCCTTTGAAGGTTCACTTCTCCTCCATGATGCAGAACAAAGGGATATGAGATCTGAGACAAATGCTAGAGGCAACTATATCAATCTTGCGGATTACCATGGCTTTGCTAACGACTCGCATCTGTCAGGATCAAATAGTTCGGGATCAAATGCCACAGGGTCTGTTCTAAAGCGAATGCAGCAGACCTCTCCTGTGAATGAACAGAGTAACAAAGTAAGGAGGATTGAGAATGAGAGAAATATCAATTTAGAATGTGATATGTCATATTCTGATGGAATACTTCATGAGCGAGATGTTTCACAGGGTGCCAACAGATGGGTTTCTCCAAGTGGACAAAGTCTCTCCTCTCGGGTTCCTAATCAAAGTGCCTTGACAACTTCAAGGAGTCAATGTACCAGGCAAGATGGCTCCTACAGTAGTCATCCAATGCTCCACGATCCTGCAGCGAGGGCGCATGACTGCCTTGTTATCGGCAGCGCAATCACACCCTTGGACAAGGACACAACCCTGGCACCTTCCCCATCCTCCGCCCAACCTTCCACCAAGCATGCATCTCCTCAAATTGCCAGTTCTAGTACAAAGCACCCTCAAGGTCAGTCTCTAATGCAGAACACACACCAACAACCAAAGAGACAGAATCACCTCTTGCCTATAAATCAACGACAACATACCAATGTGGGTAATGCCTCCGACGCTAGTAGAAACATCACGGAGGAAGGGAATATTGTGATATCAAGCAGCGATACAACGTGTCGCAAGCAGCAAAGAGAGGCTAGACATCAACAACGCTTCAAGGAAGTTGTTGTTACTGAAGGAGACGCACCAGCCACAACTTCTCTCTCCTGCAAGGAAATCCTGGAGAAATACCATGATCATATCAGCAAATACAGCAAGGAGATTGAGTGCAAGTATGACTCTAGCGGGCGAGTGGTACGTCGAAAAATTGTCAAACACGTGTTCGTTTTCAGCAATTCGCAATCGCAGATGTCTCGAGGAGAGTCAGTGGAAACGCAAGCTGCAGATAGAAGTGCCTCTAGGTGAAGGGTTTGAAACTCCGGAAGGATACTAGGAATAGATTTTGTTTATTTTTGCTCATCATCGTCTCAAATGCTGTGATATCATGATTATGAAGTCAGGGATATGTGGAGAACAAACTGTGTAAAGATCTGTGCCTCTGACATTGAAAAGAAAGAAGTAATGAACGGATTACAGGGTGATAAAAGAAAAACCACTACGTGCTTGGATGCCTCAGGCACTTTAAATATGCTACAGGCAAACAGATTGATAATGTACTGTACATGTACTTTAGTGTGTAATTACATAGACATGTATGTCCCCATTTATAAAACAAAATGCCGAGTACCGGGTATGCATTGTATTTCTGGAAAACACTTTTCACCCATTGTTGTTTTGTAGATTTTTTGCCACAAATTACCTAGCAAAACGGAAACATCAAGATTAAATTCATTGTTTCATTGACAAATATGCTTTACATTATTTACTTTAACTAGTAGTTTGTTCTCTTTGCAAAATGAAAAACTACGTATTTTTTTGTACAAACCTTCACCTTAATGATCTTGACATAAATCTTCTTGTTTATTGACATTGGCTACATAATGCTGAATCATGCAATTCAACTACGTACATGAGGTCGTGTAGCTTGCATTAATATAACACAAAACTCAACAAATAATTGTGTTTTGGTGAAGATGAGTCGTGTTCGTGTATAGAACATTTTTGTCAGCATTTGGGCCCTGTTCCATTAATCTTATCATCATAAAGTGTCACATTTCTATAGCAAATTGCTCACAATCAAACTTACTCACTGAATCCAATTCAGGGATTTCAGCTTATTGTAATATTGTCATTGCTAACAAGTTTAGTAAAACAGGGCAATGATAAATAATGTGAAAATGCCCTTTGAATGTTTTCAAATAACCTTTAATGCAATACAGTTCTGCATCATATGGGAAATGTGGGGAAACGTTTTGTAGGGCTGTGCAACTTCTTATTTTATGTATGGGAATCAGTATCAGATTTGCTGTTATGTGATTTGTATGACTCCAGGCCACACAGTAACAAAAAATGTATGTAAAAATATGTACAGTGTACATATACTTCTGGGCTTAGTTTGCCCCTACACATAATTTATACTACATGTACATGTTGCACATTGCTCCTGTGTAACATTATAAAAGAAAATGTTTCATTTGTTTTGTAAAAAGAAAGGAAAAAACAAATTGATTCTTCTTAAGGTATACCAGTCACACAAAGTATTTGTTCCAATGTCGTGATAGTATCATTATGCGCTTCAGATATTACTTATAAAAAGAGAATTTGCAAGTTTTAATACACCATCATTAACGTTAAAACACTTTTGAGTAGACTACTTGACGCACCTGTACACGCTTGCATGAACCCAAGGCGCACTTGGGTTCCGTATGCCCATTTTTATGTTATTCTTTATTATCTTCAAACTCTTTATCTATTAGCTCATAGAGAGCAGAGTGTTGTATTTTGAAGGCTGATTTCATACATACTAGCTGTACTCAATTTTTGTTTTAGGGGATTGATACCCTTTAAGCTAACAACTCAATCTTATTTTCATAATACAGTGTATTGACTATTGACCGAGTCAAACTGACATGAGTGTGTGCAAGAATACTCCACAGTACCATATATCAACACTAATTTGATATGGGATGTGCATCAAGTTTGATCTCAGTATTCGCTGTAATAGATGATTATGGAATAAGAGCATGCAATGTACATGTATGTCTTTAGATTTTTGTTTTATTAATAACAATCCAAGATTTTCTTAGCCAAAATTGTGCAATATTGATGGTTTTGAAGTCCAATTTATGGTTCAAATCTTTGAATACGGAACAAAATACAGTGAAACCTGTCTATAAAGACCACCCAAGGGAGACAAGAAAAGTGGTCTGTACAGACAAGTGGTCTTCATGTACAGGTGGTCACTAAAGCAGGTTTGACTGTATATGTAACATGCCCTTGCTGTTATAAATGCAGCTTTCTTTACCAAGCTTCATAGCTCATGAAGCGCATCTCATTAGAAATATTAATCAGTATTAACTGAAACACCTCGGTAATCAAACGTTAATTAAAGCAAATTTTGCATGCACCAACATAAATGAATTCAGTATCTAGTCTACCTATATTTTGGTGTAAGAATTTTTTTAATAAAAACAAAATGCTATTGGGAGGCTTAGTTTACATATTGATGTACATAGGGTAACTTGCTATAAAAACAGGCATACTTTCACTCGATATTATTAAAGAAGATGTGCACTTTTGATTGATAATTCAACTTAAACTTGTCAACTTGTATCAAGCTGAATCAAGCTGAAATGATTCTATGAAGTGAAAGAGTAGAATTATGTTGAAATAAAATTTGTGTCATTTAAAAAAAATCATATTTGTTAATTATCCGTGTTCTGAAGTATTGAATGGATGATTCCTTTTTGCCAACAAAATCGGTGGAACCTCCCCGGTCTATGTCTCAAATTTTGTCTACTGAGAGACATTAGGGCATTAACCCTATATAACCTACTATTCAATACAATTAATTTCGACTTTTCAAAGAATTGATTATATAATGTGACACTTTTAGTATATTTCATATTATGTTCTAATTTTGTCAATTATGTGAATTCTTTTTTGTGAAATGTGAAACAAAATAAACTTGAAACTTGAAACCTATATCTTTTTTAACGGAGTTAAAGGGCAAGTCTGGCCCATTCGCAAGTTGAATTGAATAGGTAGAGAAAAATTAACTAAGCAATACAATGAAAGTTACAGATTTTTGATTTTTGCATAATTTCATGAAACGGTGATATATGTATCATTAAGGGGAAAACTCTTTGGTATTACTATCGCTGTATGCAAACTAGCAAGTTGATGATGTCGTCTAACGTAATACTGTAGGTAGTTAATGCCCTTCTGATGATTTTATCATGCACATACAAGATAATAAATATCTGTTCTTTTTGGTGATGTTTATAATGTTGAGATTCTAATTTTACAGCCTGTGCAAAGTCTTTGTCAACAGCTGGTCACAATGCAAGTGAGCTCATTTTTAAATATTTTAATATTTTAATTTTTATCATGAATCATGGTCTACTGTAATTCCATGGTATTATGTATAAAACGTGTCTTTACCTTTTTTTTCTCTTGTTATCTTTGTATATGATATATCACATGGACACTTGTTATACAGAACATGTTTTATTTTTCAGGTCAATGGTCTATTAAGCCACCTTTCCTTGTAATAAAAGAGATGATACTTTATGCGATTAATTGTCTTTGAGTGATATTTTCATTTGAGAAAAGATATGAATAATATTTTGACTGCTTTCAGTTGGGTCCGGGCCGTCTTAAATCTGTGCTTGGCTTTATAGAGAAGAGAATGAGTTATAGTTTTTGTGTAAAGGAATTGATGAATGTGAACCTTTGTGTAATGAATGGGAGGGGGGGGGAGGGAGGTAGGGGGAAGAGGGCGGAGCAAACGATATATGTATAAAAGAGTGAGAGCTAGCTAGAGAGATAAGAAAAGATAGGGAGGGGGAAGGAAAGAAAAAGAGAGATGATAAGAGAAATAAAGATTGGGAGAAAGGAAGAAAGAGAGAGCGGCAGAGAGAAGGGGAAAGACAAATGGAGGTGGGGGGGGGGGGGGGTGAGAGCATCAAAAGGTTGCTGTATTGATAGGCCGGGGGAGAAGGTAATTGGAAACAAATACTTACACTTGGGCCTTATTAACTGGTAAGCATGCAGGATATTTAACAGTATGCTATTATAAGGGTTATTTTGATTTTAGAAGGATTTGTATATCTCTGAAAGGTTGTACTGTTGAGAGGGAACTTACTTTGTAGTAGGTCCATGCTTTGACAAAGCGCTTCCATTCGATCTGCATACGCGCCCTCTGTTGAGACAAAATAGTGATTAATCAAAATGGCAGCGCCCACTCGCTAATTTACTCTTTAGATAGAGATTTGGAATCGTGTTGAAACTTGAACCTGAAGTGTTTTATCAACTTATTTCACAATGGAGGACGTTAGAATGCACCTCGATAACATCCTTCAATTCATAAGTAAATTTATGTCGGTTTTAGATCGCAGTACCGTCAATTTTTATACAAGTAATATGTGGGACGACAATCTCGATTGTGAATTTGCCTCTCAACTTCTTCAGCTGACGGACACGGAATTGGCTCTATTTCCAAGTGGTAGAGTTTTGCTTCACAGTCAAATTAATTCACTGGACGGACAAGTTTCTCTTCTACGGAAATTCATTAAACAAATGGTGGAAAACCGATTAGATACAATGGCACTGCCTATTGATAGTGTGACAGAATGTTGTGGGAAAGAGTACCTTCGCGCCACTGCTGGGCAAGATGTGGAGCCTGACGCCAGGAGTTCCGGCGAGGAGCAAATGGAGGAGCCGCTGGATGCAGCCGTGTCGCAGGAGCGAGAGTGGAGAGAAAATGCAGAGCTTACAAAACGGATAATGGGCAAGAAGAAGTCACATGAAGTAGCCCTAATGGCTCAGAAATGTGCAAATTTGTTGTCTGCGACTGGTATCAAGCAGGTGAGCTCGAGCTGGTGTTTTGGATTTTACTTTAGTCTTTAGACTCTAGTACTTCTAGTTAGATTTGGAATTGGAGTCTTGTTTTGGACTCCCTTTTCACCTCTTTTTAAAAAAATTAAATTTATTCATTGCACTTTCAAACAAGTTTTCAAGCATTGAAAAGGTAAAGATACTGTCTATGGATACAAAATTAGAATAGTTATACCTGTACAGAAACTGCATGCATGTACCTCCTTTCTCACACCTGCCAACTTCTTTTTGTTTTGTTGATCTTTTCCTTTTTGTTGTGTTGGTTTTGTTTTGTTTTAATTTCAATGGTTCGAAATTCAATGGTTTTAGTTTTTTTTTTTTTTTTTTTACTTGTGACATTCTTTTCCTCCTGGGAGCTAGGGGAGGGGGGGGGGGGGTTGCCAAGCTCCTTCACTGAATTGACTTGAGATGGGGAATCTATGAATGAGGTATTAGACTCTAGCTATACAAAATTAGGAATTAGTGTCCTTAATTTTTGGAAATCGTTTGTTGTGAATTGCTCTTTTAACTCTCAGTTCTACTCCACTTTCCAGGTTATTGATATCGGGAGTGGGAAAGGTTATCTTGGACAGTTCCTCACCATGCAGTACGGTATTAACGTTGTCAGCGTCGATTCATCAGAGACCAATACAAACGGTGCCCTCAAGCGGAATAACAGGTTGAGCAAACAGTGGAGAGGGATCGTTAAGAACGCCACACAGAGAAGACTGGAGAAGGCATCTGATGCAGGGTCTGCTCGTAGCATGAAAGACTGCAGGCTAGAAAGCAGAAGTAATAGCGGGTTTGAAGAAACTCAAAACAATGATGGTAGAGACAGATGTCAGGTAGATTTAACTGAAAATGAAGGGAAGGAATTATCATCAAGTGAGAATACTGTATTGTCTTCTTCTTTGATTGCTTCTGTTTCAATACCAGTGCAATCTGTGTCGTTAGGGGATGGTACATCAGGAACTGTTGAAAAGTTGTCCCCATCTTCATTGCCTTCATCTGTACCGGTATCTTCATCATCATCATCTTCAATGTCAATAATAGCATTATCATTATCATCATCATGTTCGTCATCTTCGACATCATGTTCATTATCTTCGACATCAATAGCATCATCGTCAACATCAATAATGGCATCATTATCATCATCATCATCTTCCACATCAACAGTACCATCAACATCATCTTCATCATCATCATCATCATCTTTAACATCACTAGCATCATCATCATCATCATCATCATCATTATTATCATCGTCAATAGCATCATCGTTTTCATCTCCACCAACAACCTTCGTAGCCGGATTACCAACATCATCACTAACAACAGCAACTGATATGCATATGTCGGCACTTTTAGCAAAATCATCAATAACAGCATTAAACTCTTTGCCCAAAACATCTCTACCACCACAACCACAACATCATCTATTTGTATCCTCCACCTCATCATCATCATCCCTACCAGAAAAAGATGAGCTGATGAAGTCCCAAACTGAAAAAAAGAACAATTCCATTCTCAGCCAACAACAAACTTGCCATGGGGGAGGTAACACACCCAGAACTGAAACCAAGAATGACATCAAGATTGGAGAGCAGGGAGAGGCTGGAAGGAAGCCGGCTGCATGTGTGTCTGTAACGGGCTACGTCGACGAAGAGACAGAGTTTGGAGATATCTTGCAGTGTGATGAAAATGCACGAAGCTTTGATCTAACACAGGTAAGATACTTAGTTTGTTGTGGGTTGTGCTGAAGAGGGTAAATGTGGTTGATCATTTCTAAAGCAGCTTGATTTTAAAGGTCCTTTGCCCTCTTTGCAGCAACTCATAATTTTGGGACAGCAGATGTTTTCTATGGTCAAAAAATTCAAAAGCCGTCTATAGAAGGATGGATTCTTGAAGCCCAACTGCACTGGTTTGGCATGGGGGATTAAACCTCCCTCCAATCAGATCTCTATTGACATAAGAAAAAGGGGATCATGGGGGACCAATATGCACGAATTAGGCATTGTTTGCTATATAGAGGGCGCAAGTAGCTAGTAGCTATAGCGGTATGTAGTGCAGTGGGGCTTTAAAAAAAGGTAGTTGCAAATTTCTCTAGAAAGCTTGAAAATACTTTGAAGTTTGAATGTACAATACATGAACATGATGTATGTGTTCTTCGCAGCCATTCATTATTTTTGGAGTGGACTGCTCACATGGTCTATGACTATGGTCAAATGTGGTCTATACAAGTCATGTAGATTGGTTGTGTTTTATAAATGTGGCTGTTAATTTCCATAGTAGGGTTGAATGTGTGCAGCCATTCATGATTTGGAGAGTGGGACTGCACATAATGGTCTTATACAGTTATGTAAATGGGTGGTCTGTTTGTAAATTGTTGTTTTAATTCTCAAACAAGTGACGTCTGTATATATTTCCAGCCTTTCATGATGGTGGGACTGCACACGTGTGGTGATCTAGCTCCCTCTATGTTGAGAATCTTCCAGTCCAATCCCAGCATGCATTGCCTGTGCAACGTAGGCTGCTGCTATCACCACGTCACTGAAGAGTTTGCTAAGAAAGACGAATGGGATCGGGAACACTCGGGGATCAAGATGGGGTCGTCGTTTGGATTTCCAATGAGTGACTACCTGAGAAAGAAGAAAGTTGCCCTGGGGCGGGGCGCTCGAATGACAGCTTGTATGGTGAGAAGAAAAAATTGTTCTTGATTATTTACATGTAGCTACATGTATGTTAAAGGTAAAGACCAGTTCTGGTCATGAGATTGCATTCTGAAAGAAACATTGTGGATCGATCAGAAAAGGTTGATCATCTAGCATATAAGTATTGGTGTGTACTGCAAGGTTCTGGAATCATCAAACTGATAAGAAATTTGGCCCAGTCTCTGTAAAGTTACAAGCACTGTACACAGAAAGATGTATATGGGACTACGCGACACGTGCATAATATCTATCCGGTCCAGATAGATATAATAATTTACCAAATATATCAATTAGTAGGCGGTTTCCCAGAAAATATTGTATCATCACGTATTAGTCAAAACATATTCTTTCACATGATTGGTAATAAGAGCTTCCATTTCATTTTTTGAAAGGAAGGCGTTTCCAAAACTGGTCTATACCTTTAAAAATGAAACTGGTGATAATTCATATTTTTAAAAAATTACAAGTTTAATCGCAATAAGCTTGAACAAGTATGTGTGGGGGTTCCATGTGACTATACTGAGTGAAAAAATGAGGTCCAAGGTCACGGTACTTGAAACCACTGACACTTGTATGCGCCCACATAGAGTAGGGCTCGCACTGAACCCTGTTTGATTTGGATTCAGTGCTAGGTGTTTTCAACTCTTTACATTCATCCATGTATCACTTGCTAATTAACCCGTAGAATGCAATTTGAAGTTTTAAGCAGGGCTCCACACTAACTTTTTTCATTAGACGTCCAGACTTGAATTTTTGAGTCAATATGCATTGAGAGTTTTGTAGAAATTTGGACATTTTGGGAGTTCAGAGTTCTTCGGACATAGATTCTGGACACTCATGTGTCCCGGGCGCGTGGTAAGTGTCAATCCCTGTTTTATGAGGTTGATTTTATACATTCTAACTGTAATTATTCATTTAGGTTTAGGTACCCCTGAATGATGTTCTTACTAAGTCCAGTTTGGTTTTTGCTGTATCTCCTGACTCTCCTCTCCATTTGTTTGTGTACAGGCAGCTGATAGGATAGCATCAGAGAAGACTGTTGATGTGAAGGGGTTGTTCTACAGAGCTGTTCTTCAGGTCATTTGTAGAGATCACTTCACCATTCCAACGAGGTGAGCTAATTCTGCGCCAAAACTTTAAAGTGACTCGGTAACATTGCCTCAAATTCTGAAAGAAAATCCTGGATTTAGCTCATGCTGCAATCATAATTATAAACCTTTAGGTCAGTCAGGAATCCCATGACTTTTACAAGCCGATTGCCTGTCTGATTATCAAGATATTTATGATTAGAAATCAAAATTTCATTTTTCTTTTTCTGAACGTTTTTTATAACACCTACAGTCTATTGGGAAAAATGACTACGGTAAAACCGATCACCAAAACATTTTTACTTTCTTGAGGCACTTTATGATCATGTTGAAGCGCAATTTTTTTATGGCTTTAATATGACACCATATCACAGACACTGATAACACGAAGGGCCATGCATCTCAGATTTAACATTGTTAAACAATGCCTTTAAATACAAAGTTTGACATTTCACACTTTGTTTGCTTTCCTCCTTTTCTCTGCATGGTAGCGCGTTTACCGCACATGCAATTTTACACACAACAATATATTTGTTAAGGTTTCATGAACTCCCCGATGTTTTCATGAGTTAAAGTAGGCACCATCATAATCTGTTGCCTATATTGTGTTGGCTCTGAAACTATCGTTTCTGTCAGACTTTCCATTTCTCGACCTATTGTGTTTGTATGGGACCCGGAAGTACCTGTGCCACATATACCCATGGCCAGTGCTACCCTCAACAGCAGAATACCATAATGGTGATAGCGAGAATTGCATGACCAGGGCCCCATTTCACAAAACTTGCATCAGTGACAAATGCCAGTTTTTATTATAAGGTAGTGAAATCCTTGCTTCTGATTGGTTATCAGCAGATTTGTCACTGACTTTTGTCATTTGTCATTGAAAAAAGGCTTTGTGAAACGGGTCCCAGAACTCAACTTTATCTCCTGTCTTCTTACTTTACTTTAGAAAACAGATCATTGGAAAGCTTGCACCGAAGTGCAAATCATTTATGGAATACGTAAGGAAGGCACTAAGAAAACTGAAGATGGACGATACCAAGGTTAGTCAAATAATGCACTAGTCAGGGGTGATAGTGAGCACTAAAAAGATTTTTTTTTTTCCCTCAACAAACAAACAAAACAAAACAAAAATTATGATTCAGGAAAATAAAATGGCATCTAACAACATTCCCCGCCTTTTGAGTAAGAAAATTGGGAAAAAATACGGAAAGAAAGGGAAAAATAGGGAAAATGAGGGTAAAATTAGGAAGAAAACAAAATTCGAGGAAAAAATTAAAAAAAATCAGAAAACCGATTTAATTCAGGTACTTATCAGGCCTGACTTGTTGGCTTTTTCATAGGTTATTACAGTTGAATCTTGTTAAAGCAGGCAATGATAAAGCAAAAGCTTGCTTGATGTAACCGTAATTTTTGCAGGACAATTTCAGAATTTGTTTTATAACAATGATATAATAAGTTTCATAATAGCAAGCATTCTCTAGTCCCTGAACACTCATTATAATGAGAGTCCACTGTGTTCATATAAGGAGGGTGCAGTAATGTCACAGTTACAGTGATATAAAAATGAAATGAGTTACAACATCAAATGGCCAAGAATCTTTAGGGAATCTGAACCACTCACAAAATTGATGAACATGCAAATGTTTCAGATTTTAATTACTTCCCCATTTTCTATCGTATGTGATTCAGATATCTGATGAAGAGATCTGTGCATATGAAGCTGAGTACAGACCTTATTACAGACACCTGGCCGCTTACAACCAGCTGAGGGCAGCATTGTCACCCAGCATCGAGGCCATTATCCTACTAGACAGACTTCTCTATTTGAAAGAACAGGTATGATCTGGCATTTTTATGTTGCAGCTGAGATAATAATACTCGGCTTTTATATAGCGCTTATTACAATCACTTTCAAGCGCTTCCAAACTTGGAGATTATTACCCCGGCTTTAGCTGGGCTGCCATTACGGCGCTCTAGCATTTCAAAGAATTAATTCCTGGACTCGAATCGCAAACTTTGTGATCGACAGTCCGGCGACCTTACCACTTGACCATGGCACCTTTAGCAATTCTGTGGTCCTTGCACGACTTTCGTTATAATAATAGTAGGTCCATTTAGCACAGAGCTTTAAAATATGAATATACTCTATTGCGCTAAATACAAAGTATCATATTATTACCCTGGCTTTAGCTGAGCCGACATAATAAGGTGCCAAAGCATTCAAGGAATTTCTTCCTACCGGGTACTTTACCTAGGTGGAGACTGGCAAATGTAGATTAATGTCTTGTCAAAGGACATTAGTGCTGCGGTGGGACTCGAACCGTAAACCCAATGATCAACTGTGCGGTGACATGTCCACTAGACCATGATTCCTTTTGTCTTATCAAAGAAATTAAAGTTCACTCGACATGCATGATCATTGATGAAGATGTTTTATTTTGTTGTTACTGTATATGGTCACCAAATCACATACCCTTTTCTATATGTCCTGTCAATAGGCTAGCAATTTAGTCCTTACGTCCTGAATAACAAAAAGGAAATCATGTTTTTGCTGAAAATAGACAATGAATAGGAAGCTACATGTCCACATGTCTACATGTGACCAAGATTAGAAAATAAGATTTCAAAAGGAATATATATTATCTTTTATTCGATATAATTGAATACCTTGGAATCCAAGATATATACATGTATGATGTAGCTAATATATGTTGTAATGTAGCTTCTTTTTGTATATATGGTAGACAGTATGAAGAAAAAATAAATGCATTTTATTTTTTATCTTTACCCAAAACTATGCAATCCAATACTGCCATTTCAAATATATACTGATGATTATTTAGGAAAACTTAAAAAGGAAGATTTTTTGATGGTTTTCTTTCTTTGATTCCTTGTTCCCTGTCTAGCCTAACATCAAGACGGCGTCCATCGTACGGCTCTTTGACCCTGTGACCTCCCCTCGTTGCTATGGTATCTTCGCAGTCAAGGCAACCGATTGTTTATAGGCATCTACTAGCAGACTGTATCAAGCCACTATACTTTACAACTGGGCCTGGGTGTATAAAACTTACCATTGATGGTACTTAGCCATTAATGGAAACCTTGATTTGACTGGATGTTAAGTGATGTTGCCATGGCAGTTAGTATTGATGGTAAAGTTACCATCAATGGTAAGTTTTATGCAACAGGGTCCAGAGGGGTGTTTCACAAAGACTAAGATCGACTTTAAGTTGGACTTAACTATGGCAGGCCGTTCATGCCACTTGTTCCTCTAACCATTCCTGGCATTGGTTTCTCAAAGGACTTATAAATCGTGGTCACAAATCTACAGAGTTTTCATTTGTTGATAGTTCATTGTTTGAGAAAAAAATATTATCTAAAGATCATAATTGATAGACCAATGATGAGAGCAACCAGTGGCATGAATGGCCTGCCATAGTTAAGTACAACTTAAAGTCGATCTTAGTCTTTGTGAAACACCCCCCAGGACTCAAATTCATTGTGAGAGACATTGCAATAGGATTAGATATGAAAAGTTTTTAAAAATGTAAATTTGTCCCGATGATATATATTGGCAATAAGAATCTTAACACCAATTCTGATATTCATATCACCTATTGGGACCTCATAATATACATGTAGAACTCCAAATCTGAATTTATGCAATTGCATTTTCACAGCACCATAGTGCAGTGAGAAAAAGTTCCCTGAACTGTTGACTGTTGAAAAACTAACTTCATCACTTACATTGTATCTGTTTATCAATTCTAGGGAATCAAGTCAGTGATTTTCATTGTATTGGCAGCATAAAGCTGGTACAAAAACCAAAAGTTGTCAAGGTTGTTGGGTTCCAGACATTAATTGTGCTATAAAACAATGTTGTAGTGATCACACCAGCCCCAAACACTGAATTTGCCCTGCTCCAGCTCGTTGCTGGAATGTGAACCTCAAGCACAGGCTCTGTTTCAAACCAGTAACCTGGACAATGACATAAGCTTCGGTACTCTATTGCCCTGCTATAATCAAACATTTTGCAAGAATTCTAGAGTTTTTTTAATTCAGTTTTCATTTTGTATATATAATATATAATATCAGTAAATAAAAACAATGATATAAAGCAAAATCTGAGCCTTGTTTGTTTATATTTGATCTTTATTTATTTTGTTCATCAACATAAAATGCATACCAGTACAGCAAAAATCCACATCATAAAAATGGAAATTCAGGGCCCAGAACACAAAGCTTGGCAATTGATTACATTGATCACCAAGTATGAGCAATCAATCACAAAAATAAATTGTATGATCAATTGCTAAAGCCGTGTGTTACAGTGCCCAGATAGTCGTAATAGGTTTTGGATAAGGAAGAGGTTGTTATAAAGTACTCTGATATAACGAAGCAATGTTGCTGGTCCCAGCTCTTTATGTTCTTTTTTCTCCCCCCCCCCCCCCCCCCAGATAATAATGATACAACAAGTTTACACCTGTACTGATAACATTCATTTTATTCTTTTACATACATTAGCATCTGCTTTGCCAAGATTGATCAAAAATATAATTTTAATTCACATTAACACCGGCATGGAAGATTGTTCAGTCACTGTAAGTCCTTGTTCAGGTATGAAGCAGTAAACAGCAGCATCTTTAAAAACAACAAGGGAAACGTTCGTGAGGATCTCGCCTGCATTACGCAATTCGATATGATGAAAAATTGAGGTTGGGACATTATTTATAGGCAGGGTGGCCCATTAGCAGGCCCCCCCCCCCCCCCCAAAAAAAAAAAAAAAAAAAAAAATGACTCCTCTGAGTATAAATCAGCATTATGATGTGAATATTGACTAAGAATCATCAGAGGAATTATTTACTATTTCTTCTACCAAGATTGATAACTTTCATGAAATATGAACAAAAATTGATTCATTAATTCTCATATTCAGAGGCGAGACAAAAATGTGCAAAACAATTCACATTTCTGTATCTTCCTTCTAACACAGAGCTCGGTGAATACACGCATGATTGGACTTTTTTGCCCAAAGTTGCCATTTTATAGGCTTCAAAAAGAAGCACAAAACACTGCAGTTGACGAGACTCATTGTTTAGGTTTAGCACCTGTATATACTTCTTTGTATAGTTGAATAATATTGTACCATTCTGATTAAAAACATTCAACACAAGACAACATTTAAGAAAAATGACATACACTGTACATGTAGCCAGCAAAGAAAAATGTGCTCCTGTACCTGAAAAGTATATTTCTGGTTTTGAGATTTCTGAATAATGCCATTCAATAAAATGCTAATCGAGCCCAAAACTTCCTCCAAAGTATAATTGTATATGGTCATCAAAAGTACATACATGTAGTAATATTTCTCTGTGTTTTGCTTGGTATTGTCCAATCTGCTTTTCCTACATTTGAGGAATTGACTTTTAACCTGTGGAATAGTACCATTCAATTTTTGATTTTCACACTCATCTGACCAAAGTAAATAAAATTACATATTTTGTGTTTGAAGTTTAGTATCAAATATAAAAGAACTATGGAAATGTACAAATGAAAATGTGTGTATGGTCATTTTAATAAGCACATGTTTGTTGCGCAATATATTGTCTGTCTGGAGCCAGAAGGTCGTTAACACATGTACTTTCACATAGAGCTAACAGCCTTTGGGATCTGAGCAGACAATAGAGACATATCAGGTAGTATGACATCCCATTTTCTATGACTATACATATGATAAGACAGCTCTCTTGAAATACAATATCCCTGCAAGTAGTATAAAATTATCATCCTCACTTAAACAAAGTGATGTGAGTGTTTCAATTCTTTTCTAATTTTTTTTCAGGCTAGTTTGCTTGAATTTGTTGAATTTTCCTTTAAAATGATTTTTTTTATTTATTTAGAACATGCATGCACAGAAGTGCAGGCTATACTGTAACACCCATAGCAGCCCCTCAATATGAAGTAAATAATGTATTTGACCGTATAACTATGGGTACATACTGTATTTAAGGGCACCTTTTCAGACAATTAATACAAGGTAGGATGTAGTTCACATTCTTAAAATTCTCTCCAATGAAAAATCAGGTTTTTTTGCATACAGGGTAACAAATATATTATACATTTCACACAAGAAAAATAAAAGTATATAATTTATGTCAAACATACAGAACACACAATTCTATAATTACTTGAGTTGACAAAATAATGGATATAGACATTTATATTTATATATCTCTCAAATATGAGCACCATCAGATTTCAAAATAACATGTACATTTACATACATACCAGACATTCATTTGAAATGATTAAAATAAAACATGTACATGTATTTACGCAATCAAGTGAAACCTTTTTATAAAGATACAGAGATCATAAATAGTGAGAGATATGCATCTCGTTTTTGACTAAAATTTCTGTTGGCCCAATTCGCCTCTCCATCGCCCAAATAAAGTACACAGCTGTATAAACACCGACACTCTGACTCATTATATATATTATACAGTGCGTCCCAGAAAAAACGAAACCGAGAAGTATCGATGTTCTATCATAACTTAATCACAACTATAATTAATGAATGACACATATTTGGAAAGCTTAGAGTCTCCTCTTTCAGTTGATGCTACTCACGTGATGCATATTTCACGCATGAGTGATTAAAAGCAATTTGAAGGAAGGAAACCAAAAATACCTTTGGCGGGCGGTATCTGAATTTCGAAGAAAAATTCACATTTCTAGAAAGTTGAGTTTCTGCCCTTTCATATGACACCTCAATCAGGAAAAATGAGCGAGGAATGACAAAGTTCTGTTTAAAGTATTGCTTGCATTTCCATAATTTTATTAAACGAATTCGTTTTCACTGGCTGCCTGCCGTATCAATAAACGAAATTAACAAAAGACTTAACTCTGTTTCGTTGACAATCAGCCGTAGACGAGAGTCTTCATGCATGGCTGATTGTCAACGAAACGGAGTTAAGTCTTTTGTCAAATCTGCTTTTTGCTACGGCAGGCACCCAGTGAAAACGAATTCGTTTGTTAAAATTATGAAAATGTAAGGGCTACTTTGAACAAACAGAACTTTGTTATTCCTGGCTCATTTTTCTTGATTGAGGTATCATATGAAAGAGCAGAAAATGAACTTTCTAGAAATATGAATTTTTCTTTGAAATTCAGATACCGCCCGCCAAATGTATTTTTGGTTTCCTTCCTTCAAATTGCTTTTAATCACTCATGCGTGAAATATGCATCACGTGAGTAGCATCAACTGAAAGAGGAGACTCTAAGCTTTCCAAATATGTATCATTCATTAATTATGGTTGTGATTAAGTTATGATAAAACATCGATACTTCTCGGTTTCGTTTTTTCTGGGACGCACTGTATATCAGTCTCCTATGGCAAGTTGGTTGAATTCTCACACATATATTCTACTGAATACAAAAATAAAATATACTATCTACCATTCTGTTCGCTATTCAATACACACTCATTTGCATGCATTTGAAGAGTACAGTATATGCGTAGGGTAATGTTTTCAATCGGAGCTGCATAGTTTCTGTTTTAAACCAGAAAAGGGGGTATGGAGATATTGCAACTTTTGTAACATATCGTCCCTATTTCCACGGAGTGACAGTAGTGAGGAAAATCGTCACGCAAATTGTATGCGATTTTTCTCATTACCGTCACTTCGTGAAAATAGGGACGATATCTTGCAGAACTTAACAATTTACAAATAAAATAATTATCACTAACTTTTAAGAATCAAAAGTATATGCTTTGTGTCAATTTCTAAAAAAACCGTCTTCTGTTCCTCAGGCTGTCACGGAACCTATCAGACAATGCATTCTGCTAATCTACCTACAAATTTCATTGATGTGAACACAGTGGAATGAAGAATTTTTTGCAGCTACCATTAAAGCTCTAAACCATCATATTGTCCAATTTGTGAGGGCTCTAAAACTAATCATCCACTATTTACTTTAAAAGATCTCCTCGATTCCATTTGTGTAAAGTTGGCGACTTTGTCTTAATCCTGTTGTGGTTCACAATATTTTTATATCATTTCTACAAATCCTGGGGCCCGTTTCACAAAGCCTTTTTTCGTTGACAAATGACAAAAAGCAGTGACAAATCTGCTGATAAACAATCACAAGCAAGGATTTCAGTAGCTTAAAACAAAAACTGTCATGTGTCACTGATGACAAGTTTTGTGAAACACCCACCTGGTTCTCAGCTGACAGTAGCATAGTGATTGAAAAACACTATAGTATAAAAACAAACAAACAAAAATAAGACTGTGTAACAAAATGATCATGGAAGATATTTGTTCATAAACATAAACACTGAACCACAAAAACAAAAAATAACTTAATTTCCTACAAAAGAAGGAGGTTCAATTTGAATAAAGTAAAATAATTATTTGTATAATATACATAAAAGTAAATATATATTTGTATTGCTAAGAATAAAATACTGTTAATATGTAGTAAAGCTCTTATCCAGGGGCTGATAAAACCCTAACAAGCAGATCTCTTCATCACTCAATTTATAATAAGTTGCTGCATAAAGATATTGTAATACTGTGTACATTTTGTTATTTTGCAAGTACATGTATGTGATGTGTGTGTAACATGTGTGAGAGACAGATACAAGATGCTATCATAGATGAAATAAAGGGAGGAAGAAATATTAATAAAAATGGGAATGAGTAATAAACAAATAATAAGGCGTAAAAGGGATTTTCTTTTTAAGGGGGAGGGGGTGGAGAGTTAGTGAGTGAGAGAATGAGAGAGGGCAGGTTGGAGGGAGAAGGAAAGGGAGAGAAGGGTGGGGGATGTAAAGAGAGTGTGTGTGAGAGAGAGAGAGGGCAGGTTGGAGGGAGAAGGGAAGAGAGAGAAGGGTGGGGGATGTAAAGAGAGTGTGTGAGAGAGAGAGAGAGAAAGAAATGAGAGAAAGAGAGGGAGAAGAGAGTGTGTGATGGAGAGAGAGAAAGAATGAGAGATAGAGCGAGAGAGAGAGAGAGTGAGATAGATAGAAAGAGAGAAAAGGAGAGAGAGGAGACAGCACACGGAAGAAGAGAACAAGAGTGAGAGCAAATAAAAATGACATCTACGTCTACATCATCTCAAATCGGTTTACATTTGATGTTATAATATTGGAAGACTATCCCCACATATACACATACATGTAATGCCATGTTTTGCAAAGAATGCGCATGCAGTATGGAGAAGCAGCAAGTTGCAAACAAGAATGCCATTACTTTCACATCTCAATAAACTGTAACTCTATATCAACATTACTTTCCTTGCATAGTTTTTACACACATGCTATTGAGCACGGCTTTCAAGCAGCAGCTAAAATAAACAAAAAATATTTTAATAAAAAAACACCCCTCTTTGGATAAAAGCAAACATATACATGTACTGCAAAAAAAAAAGCACTGGCACATGTATGTTCATGTACATACCGTAGAAGTATTCAATTCTTGTATATATTGTTTACTCGAGTGATTTTCTCTCATCAACACATGAGTGTATCATTTTTCTCAAAGCTCTCAAAGGTACCATCATTTTCCTGATGAGAGATTTGTGAGAGTGCTATTAACATAAATGGGAACTACAAAAGATGAATAAGATAATGAGGCTTCACTATGACATCGATGAAAACCTCTTTCTATCACCTTTAAATCCTTACATTCTATATCATGTAATTCATACGCTGGAATATGGTTTCCATGGCAATAATAAGACATCTTCATCCCCGGGGCGTGACACTTCACGTTCAGGAGTAACGCATGATCGTTAGTAGAGTCGAAAACGATCCCCTACTTCGCATAAATTCAGGACAATTTTCCACAAATATGACCCATCTTCGCCTAAAACCAGATACAAAATGGAGACTCTTAACATAACACTTACTTTGGTTTATGGAGTTAGATTCACATAGAGTACACGTTCACAAAAAGTACCCTATTTTGTTTAAAATAGCTACAAACACTTTCAGATATTTGCGAATATGATGAAAATATGACTCCTTTTCATCATAAGACTTTCTTGCTCTTTCATGAACATATCTTCTGTTGAGAGACAGAGAGGTGTTTAACACTGTCTTAACTGTGTGTATGCTATTACAAGTTAATGTCCTTCTGGGTGCAATAAGACGACACCTTTATCCAAATTCCACTATCAACTCAATGTAGGTGAACAACTCTGAAAAAATATATTTGATGCGAAGTTCTAAGTCTCATGCGTACCCAATTCATACCTCAGTCATACCGCCAAACAAACTCCACTCCGGCCGCAAACTGACCACTCTTTGACCTTTTGGTGTAATGTCATTGTTTGTTAGGTCAGTGGTCAGCCTGGTATCGGTTGTTGTTGTGACCATGATCCATGGTGTGACTGTGGTATCAGTTCTATCGGGCATCGTCCTGGTCCAATAACACTCCGGCCCCAAACTGACCACTCTTTGACCATTCGGGGTTATGTCACTGTGGTTGGTTCGGTGTTGGTGCGTTATAGTGTGACTGGGGTTTTGGTACTATTGGGCATCGTACCAGTCCAATGACACTCCGGCCCCAAACTGACCACTCTTTGACCATTTGGGGTTATGTCACTGTGGTTGGTTTGGTGTTGGCGCGTTATAGTGTGACTGTGGTTTCGGTACTGTACAGTCAAACCTGCTTTAGTGACCACCTGTCTACAAAGACCACCTGTCTATAAAGACCATATGTTTTGTTCCCTTGAAAATTGTTTCTCATTGAAACATGTACTAAAGGAACCTGTCTACAAAGACCACCTGTCTTCAAAGACCACTTTTTGAGTTTCCCTTTTGGGGTCGCTATAGACAGGTTTGACTGTATCAGGCATCGTCACGGTCCAATACATTGTAATTCACTACAAGCAGCATAAGTTTATATCACTGAGATGACGACAACGATAGGTGGGGGCGATTTCAGGAATGGTTCTCAGGAAGGGATGAGAAACACAGAGTACTTTCATGCCAGACCCAGCTTGGCCAACGCCATCTGCTTCCGTAGGCGAATGATCTCCCAGTAATTCTTTTCCACTGCAAGATAGTGAAAGTCATTATATTAATGATGATGATGATAATAATGATATTAATAATAATAAAAGTAGTAGTAATTATTATAATAATAGTAACAATAATGATAATAATATTAAACAAATAGGCATGATCACAAGCAATCTGGGGTTACCACGAGACAGACTCTTGCAGAAAGCAGCTCTGCTCATGGTACCCCAAGACTCTTACAAAAAGTAATTGAGGCCTAAGGCTACAGCTTGTAGTTCAACCTCATCATACTTTAATATGAGATAAAAACCAGTATAGATCATGCTGAGATATTGATAGAATAATAATATTAATAATAATAATAATAATAATAATAAACATAACAAAGATTTTTCAAAGTCATGGGTTAGAAGTTTAACACATTATTGAGTAGTAAAAGAAAATCACAAATAAATGTATCATGTTTATGAACTAGCAGGGGAGACTAGGGGATCAGAAAATACTTTTTAAACATCTGATAACAAATATTAATGGAAAAAAGAGAAAGATCGAGAGGAGGGGAAGGTTGCAGTTGGTGATGCATTAATACATGTCTGTTGACAAGTTATGACATTGTGAGCAGCAGATTACAGGGTACATAAATCTGAGGTATAATATCCTGCTTTTAAGAAGAGAGGTATCTATATTATTAATACGCAAAATCGCTGCGGGGGGTCCAAAAAGGGTCAAAACGGTTCCTCAAAAACGTCTTTCCCCGACCGCGCCCGCCTCCGCTGGGGCGCGGGGAAGGCGGCACAATTATACGAGGCCTGTCTCCCGTAACCCGCGTGCCACGTCGACCCCGCGATCGACGTCCATGCCATCAAACGCGGTTTCGGGGTCTCGGGGAGGACGGGCGGACAAGAGCACGGCGGGCGTCGTGGATTGCAAGGAGGCGCGAACTCGCGAGAGCGAGTCGGCAAGGCGTGCACCCGTCCTCTGCATGTCTAATCAAAGAGAGACAAAGAGACACACGATGGACGAGAATCCACTCGCGTCAATGGGTGTAGCAAATCCTTTTGCAACGGGTGCGGCGTTCCTTGAGTAAGGCATCTTACAATAGGATATTCTTTGTAGACCAGGCGCCCATAGTGTACATGTATTACACGCTCAGGTCACACACATGCACACAGTGGATTTGAGTCGAGGCGATTGCTACAACTGGCGCAAACCATGGACCTATTTTCGCGTAAAATCTTTACTCTGACAACATAATCATAGTCCAAGCTTCTGTTTTATTGGTCTTTTAATGAAAACTACATCGAAATCACAACAATAATAGCGCAAATAGATCTGTGACAGTACGCCTTGAGACCACACCTACACACATGTGGTGTATTGCCACTGCATCCACACGTACATACGTGTGGTGTATTGCCACTGCACTGCAGCTGAGCGCTGCTGTCGATCGCCGGTGCTGTCGGAGCTGGGTGTGTGAGCATGGAGTTGCGGTGACCGGAGTAGCTAGGCCTGTACACATGGTACATGGTGTGAGGAGAGTAAACATCACTCTGAAATTGCTATTATTGCCCCGATTTCAATATAGTTTCGTGAATAGAGGTATGAAACCTGAGCTTAGATTGTGATTATTCTGCCATGCATAGTTGTATACTGAATTTCGAAAATCATTTTTTCAAAGTAACGTTTTCACAAGAAAATCGGACGGTCGGCATATGGTCGTTTAAAAACATGATAATACTTTTACTATGATACAGTTCTTGCATAAAATCAATGCCTTAAAACGTTTTTCAAAGTATGGGGGTGGGGGGGGGGGTCAGGTAGCTCAAAGCGAGTTGAGTGCAGGCGTGGTGTCCACGGGTTCAAAGGGCTGAACCGAACCCCCGAAGGCTCAGGGGTTTTAGGCATTTAATTACGGTCAGATGAGCATATTTTTAATAACTTATTTGTGACACTGGCAGGTCGATCACTAATTGGCGTGGGGTCCATAGTAGAGTTGCGTATCAACTATGGCTGAGAGTATGCTGGCCTACGTTACGATACCCTGAGGGACGCAAAGGGGTACGCAAGATGGACGCAAAAAATTTAATGTTTTAAACAATTTGCGTACTTTCGGCGTAGAAACTTGACGCAGAAAGTACGCCTTTTTTACGTAACACTACGCTACCAAACTAAACAAACTATCCTTAAATGAATTAATGAAAAATTAGCCCAAGAAAAAAGAGCCCCCGAAAGTTGAAAAAGTAACCCCCGAAAATTTCCCAAAAATTTAATATAGATCGAGCCCCTGAAAAAAAAAAAAAAATTCACTGGATTCTACGCTCACAGTCACACGCACAGTCGAGTCAATTTGTGCACTGCATGCAGCTGGCTGCTACATATTGGCACAAACCGTCCGATTTTTCACGTAAAATCTTTACTTTAAAAATTATTATACAAATTTTGTGAACAATGCCAACAAAATCATAATCCAAGCTTCTGCTTTTTTACTTTTTTCATGAAAACTTCATTGAAATCACAACAATAATAACGCAAATAAATCGTAATTATGCAAGATCTAACCCGACAGTTTGTTTTACGGTTCGCCATTCATGGTCAAACAGCGTGTAGTATACAAGTTGTCTATATACAAATAATCTAATTTTATTTTCGATAGCACATAGGCCTTTATCTATTTAACCCCCCACCCCCGGCCCTCCTCTAGAATCCCGTGGATTTTCCACGGGTCCTGCTAGTACATGATTAATTCACATTACATCTCCCCCCCAAAAGCAACAACAACAACAACAAACAAACATATATAAATGATTTTTAAAAATCAGAATATAAGAAATCTCACCATCGTTCTTGACAATGCCTTGTTGGATATAACGTAGATAGGTGTAGAAATCACACACAGCTGCTATCTGTTATGATAAATATTTGAAGAAAATTACAAATATCAACAATATGATATCTTGACAGTAATAAAAATAAGAATTTTGTTTACCAAGTGAAGCCACATCAGCATGAAGCAGTTCTTTTTGAGGGCTTCGTTTATTTTTTTTAATTAAAAAAAAAATTATGTTCATATTTGGAGAGTGTCATTAACATATTAAGGTGCCATATCAGAGATGCCAACCTTGTGCAACCAAAAAAGGAACCATGATGGCAAAAAAAAAAGGAATTCATAAAACGAAACTTACAACCACGCGCGACACACTTCCAATGCAGAAATGTCCATTCCTCATGCTGTTATTTCCATATAAGGACCTACAGTTTATTCACAAGTAGGTAGTTTTTTTGGTATTATCAGCGTTTCATTCATTTACACCTTTCACTTTTTTTTTCTTTCTTTTTCGTTTACTATTTGTAAATTTGTACTCTTCATAAATCTTTATTGAAGTAGTGATCAACATTTTAACGTAATGGTTGGCAGCTCTGCCATATGATTTAGAAATTTGACAACATACAAGCAGACTTAAACAATAATGCCTTGATGTAGAGGTAACCAGTAGAGTTCCTTAATCAAGGGAGAAGTTTGAGTCTGTTTGAATGATATTTGCTTCATAGTACCTGACCTTACGACTTACCCTATTCCTGACGGGTGCACATATGGAATGCCAGTTTTCACATTCTGATAGTCTGATGCGGTAATGGCATGGCCTCTGCTGCTCACTGAGGGCGCAACGTCTGTTAAATTCAAATCAAATCAAATCAAATCATTTATTTCCGAATTCCAACATCAATTAAAAACAATGTGTAAAAAACGGTCGATGGGCAATAAAAACATTATAAAACTATGACATTTCAATCAAACAATTAAGAAGAAAACAAAACAAAACAAGTATAGCATTCAAAGAGAAACAAGGTACAGACTACATTAAAAACACAAGTGGATAATTGGAAAATGATGAAAAATGTAGCAATCAACAAAACAAAAAACATTGGTGCATTAGCTCTTTTTGCAAAGCTTCTGCTGAACTTTGGATAAAAAAAACCTTAAATGTCAAAAACTGTCAAACTGTTTACAATTCAAAACTTGTCTTTAGACACATTTATTCAAAATTGCTTTTGATGATTAACTCACTCTGTTCACATTGATGTGTATTTCATATGTATTTTCATTCCTAGGTTTATTTGCACTTTTTTGTTTTGTTTAATATGTAATTGTTTATCAGTCTATTTTGTTTGTTATAGTGCTTAGAGACTTCAGTGGTAAGCGCTTTATAAGCAACGTTTTTATTATTATTATTATTATTATTATAGATAAAGTAGGTGTACCCAGTTACAGAGACCTACTAGGGCACCTAAGAACTCAAATTCTCACTTCTGGGGAAAATTGAGGGTGCTCTTTCCCTTCCTGTTATCTATTCATTCCCATAATGCTTCATTTCGGATATAGCACAAACTATCTTGGTCATTTTTTAAATTTGTTATTGTGAATTAGTCTTTCTCCTACATATGTAGTAGTAACCCTATTGTCACCCATGCTCTTTGATTATAAAATATCAAAGCTATCTTATGCATAGACCCCTTTACTTAAAAAACTTGGGTGATTGTCCTTCTACTGCTTCAATCTTAAGCCTCACTGCACTACTTATAGCTACTTGCACCCTCTAAAATTGAATTGAATTGAATTGAATATATAGCAAACAACGTCTAATTGGTGATGGTGACTGTTGGTCCCCCATGATCCTCTTTTTCTTATGTTAATTGAGACCTGATAGAATGAGATAACCACCTGTCAGTGACCTTGCAGGTAGGTCTAATCCCCCCTGGCCAAACTAGTGCAGACTGTTCTCCCTGAGGGCCCTGCAATCATATCATTACCAGAGCCATCTATTCACAGAGTTTGGCCAACTTGGTCTCACTGGATCACAACATGGTTTATATTCTTTTGTTTTGTGCTTGCCCAACAAAGCAGTAGTCGCCATATTGTGTCCAACTCGAACCGGGTTGGCCAAACTCTGTGTATAGATGGCTCTGATCATTACCCTATCATAGGGCCCATTTTGGTGACCCATACTTACCTAGGTACTGGAGTCTTAATACTGATGGGTTCTATGCATAGATGGTTCCTCTCGATGCTCGACTGAAGCTGGAGTGAGAGTTCTGCGTTGGTAAAGGTCAGACAGGGTCGGATGTCTTCGGTGAATATCCTCTGGGTGAATGGATTGTTGACACCAAGCGAGGGAGCTTCTCTCCAACTCTGGAAGTTGTGCAGGAGCAGGGTGTCAACCTGTAGATGGAAGTGGGAAATAACTGAAGTGTACCAATCAAAGTGTACCACCTGTTTAGAAAGACCACCTGTCTACAAAGACCACATTTTTGTTTCCCTTGAAAATTGAATCTCATTGAAACATGTATCAAATGAACCTGTACATAAGGACCACCTGCCTATAAAGACCACTTTTCTTGTCTCCCTTGGGTGGTCTTTATAGACAGGTTTCGTCGATTTATTTATTCCTTATTATTATTATTATTTATTTGTTATTTTTTTATTTTATTGGGGGGGGAGTTCCATGTCCTAATAATATATTTATAAATATGAGCTACAAATAGTACTTTTATAAAGAGAAACTGTAAGTTTAAATACACTTTCAATTACTATGAAAACAACTTGTGCGTAGACTATTAGGCACGCCTGTACATGCTCGCATGGAATAGGATTTCTTGTCGGGTTTGTCGGTAGTTGCTGAGCAAATTCCGATGAAACAACGGAACAAATATCAAAGATTTTTGTATTGTAATGTAAATGCAGCTACTATCCATTTTAACAATTTAAAAGTCAGATTCAATGAACAAACCTCTTTGGATTCTGAGCTAGGTGACGGTGTTGCTGACCCGTTGGTGTTAGGGGCAGGGGAAAGCCCAAGATCAGTTGTGATTGGATCTTGCAGACTGTGTGTTCTAGAAAAACAAAACAAACAATCATATTAAAAATAAGCAAATCACACCGTTTAGACATTTTACAGTGTTTGGGGCAGACTTTATTGAAACATGTACATGTACGGAAAAAATATGGATCGATATAGAAAGTCAAAAAACAAAAGATATTTCATTCTATATTAATCCATTTGGCTTTCCACAGGGCCCCAAAAATACATCACAACTATTTTTAAATGATAAAGTACAATTAAAGTAGCATAAATACAGCAAATAGTATACATTATAAATGAATTCAATGAAATTGCAAACCATTTAAAACAATACTAAAACAGGAAAGGTTTGCTTAACAAAATATGATACAGTGTGTGCAGTGTATGTATATATATATATATATATATATATGTTACTTGCTGAGAGTCTTTATATGACAAAGACAAATAAAAAAGCTGAACTATGTACATCGTAAAGTTGAGGTGCAAATAATGGTGTCTGTATTATGTATAGCAAACTGATACTTCATATTATGATTCCCCTCCCCATGAACCAATACTGAATAGTCCACAGGGCCCTAAAAATACATCAAAACTATTATTATGATGTCCCTCCCAATAATATTATTGTACATGTACCATACTTATACAGGTGATACAGTGCATTGAACCCTTGAAAGTTCAACTTTGTCTAGGTTTAAAGTTTTGTGCGAAAGGGAACTATTTATTAATTTATAAAACTGGGTAGGACTATAATTTTTAATCTCATATTTCACATTTTTCCTGTGTTTCCTCTTCTTCCTTTTCTTTTAAATATTCTACTCTCTTCTTTTCTCTCTCTCTTATAATATGCTTTAAAGTACATTGCATTTTGTGTGTGTGAATGAGTATGGCTGAGTGTTTGCAAGATATTTGTATTTTTTGTAATAAGTATGAATATACATGTAACTCTTTTTTGTTTTGCTTGTTATAGTATGTGTTTATTATATTTGTATTTAATTTTATGTTAATGGGCCCCATTTACAAGCTCTGCTTCTCAGGGGTTCATAGCCTGTCATCATGTTATAATTATTGTTCCAGTACCAGTGTCATTGTAAATTGTTTTTAATGATTGGCTGAATAAATTGAAATTGAATTGAATTGAAATTGAATTAAATTTAAATTGAATTGCTTGCCACTGACCTGTGGTGTCCCTGTACACTAAGTCAAAGACTGCTCTTTGACTTTTCACAGGGCCCTAAAAATACCACACAACTATTATTATGAATTCCCTCCCAAATAATATTATTGTACAATGCACTTTAGTACCAATACAGGGGGGTGTTTCACAAAGATCTAAAGTAGAACTTAACTCTAAATTGGACTTAAATAGTATGGAGAGCCATTTGTAGCCTTAAAATAAAATATATTCAAAAGCGAAAATTCAACTATTTTAGACTATTTATAAATTCAACATCAAGAACATGAAATCTCCATAATAGAAAATACAAATGATTTGAATCAACCTTTTATATAACTTTTACAAAATATTTTCATAGATGCTAACGGCTTTCCATAATTGTTAAGTCCAACTTAGAGATAAGTTCAAATTAGGATCTTTGTGAAACACCCCCCAGGTGATAGAGTGCATTGAACCCTTGAATCGCATGTCACTGACCTGTGGTGCCCCTGTACGCTGAGTCGTAGACTGCTCTTTGACTTTCTCAAGATGGAGGGCTTCTTATTGGTGGTATCCTTGGCTGGTAGCGGCATGCTCGGCGTGGACGTAAGAACAAGCATCTTGAGGGCACCAATCTCAGCCTGCATAGCGTCGATCTAACGAAAGAAACACAAGAAATCTGCATCAACAACCACAAGTACAAAAAGACGATTCATTGATAGAGACTTTAATTATTTATTGCTTGAGGGACGAGCCAAACATGCTTTCCTGACAACCTGTAAAGAAAGGCTAACTGTACAGAAAGACCACCTACCTATATATATCTTACCCTGCAAAGCATTAATACATTGAAAGAAACATATACACATGTAGAAAGATACTTCCACCTGTACATAAAGACAACCTTAAAGTACGAAGATACACCAACAACATGGTGGCCTGTACTTCTACAGAAATAGAAGAACCTGTCCATTTTTCTTTCCCCTTCCATATTATACTCTGAAATCCATCTCCATGACCAGTTTTATTGTTCCTTTGTTCTTTATTCTATTCTGTCTTGAAACCTGTGTTTACATGTACCTGTATATGTACCGGTACATAAAAACCACCTGCATAAAAATAGACCACAGTATACCAAGACCTTGAGCAGTCTTGATATACAGTAAAAACAGAGACTTTCACAACTGGGCAATTCCACAGTAACGGAAGGACACTCAGACAAGATTTTTGAACTTCAGGTTCATACTAAAAGAATTGTTTTATTAGTATGTATTAAACTATGGGGAACAAAATGTGTTTCAGTCAAGTGGAAAGCTTCATCAACTTCACAAAGTTTGGATAAACACTAATTAACTGGAAAAACCATGTCCATTTTTATGTCCTTCCGTTACCGAGATAATTAATATGCACATTCTTAAACTACTTAACTATAATGACAATTTTTTTGGGGAGAATTAAAGGCACTTATATAGGTATTATATCTGTACTGTTTCACATCTTATACTAATAAAACAGTTCTTTTAGTATGAACCTGAAGTTCAAAAATCTTGTCTGAGTGTCCTTCCGTTACCGTGGAATTGCCCAACTTGTAAAATACAGCCATTTTTGCAGAAAGAATTGTGGCATATTTTTACCCACCATGCAGGGCCCGTCTTATGAAGAGTTGATATCAATCTCAACTTATCTGTGATTGATATCAATCGCAATATGTACATAAGAATTAGGGGAGTGCATACTTGCTATTGATTAGAGGACTTGCTATTAATTTGGATCGATTGCAAGTCTTTATAAGACGGGCCCCAGGTAATTAATGTTTTATTAGTCGTGAGTCCACTACAGATGCACTGCATGAAATTATATAAAAACTGCAACCCTTCACACAAACATAACAGATGAATAACACGTTAAAGCGGGACTGCGCTACTTATACTGCTAGTAGCTACTTGCGCCCTCTATAAAGCCAACAATGCCTAAGCGGTACCCGTTGATCCCCCATGGTCCCTTTTTGCTTATTTTATGTTATGTTATTATTACAAACTACATATTGAGATCTATTAGAAAGATTACTTTCAAACCAAGATGACAGACAAATTTGAGTGTTGGTCTAGTTTCCAAGTAATGATTGAACACACCGATTACTGAGCTGGGAGACATTGCCAGGCATAGCGCCAGATGGAGGGGCATAAAGCGAAACTTGGTCCCCCATGATCCCCTTTTTCTTATGTTAATTGAGAACTGATTTGATGAGATAACGACCTGCTAGTGACCACGCAGGGAGGTCTAATCCCTCCTGGCCAAACTAGTGCAGATAGGCTTTAAACAAAAAATTATGTAAGACCTCTGGCGTACCAAAGCATTCTTCCAAAGACGTTTACCTTGCCGTTGGCTTCCTTGAACCTCCGCTCTGCAGCAATTCTCTTGATATTAGCCTCTTGGACCATTGAATTAGCTTCCTGGTAGGGATTGAAACAAAGAAAGGCATTATCTTCACTCATTCAAGACAAATAATAATATTCAGCTTTTATATCACAATGAGTCTCAAGCAGTTTATAGATATATTATTACCCTGGTCATCAGATTCAGGTTTACCCGCACACAATGTATGCACATTCTCCACTCCCTGGGGACCATTTCAGCCAGACATAATTTTTACAAGCGTATACTTGCTTATCCAACCATATTAACGTTCCCAATCCTACCGGGTAACCATTTAACACCCGGGTGGAGAGTGGCAAATGTAGATTTACATCTTGCCAAGGACATTAGAGCTGCGGCGGGACTCGAACCCCGTACCTTATGATCTGCAGTCGGGGGACTAATCCACTAGACCACAACACCTCTACATTATCTTCACTCATTCCACACAAAAAGAATTTTGTGAGACATACTCTGATTCTATGTAATATTTCTAAATATCATTTTGTAAAACTGGGACCCTGCTCATGCACAAGCAGTTTGCTTTTAAGGGTATCCTACCATTTTATTGTGATTTAACTGCTTTATTTTGTCCCTGTGTCCACATTTTTGTTTTATAATGACTTGAATTTGAAACTAATCAAGACTAGAATTAATTACAGTAGCTGTTCTCATTTGAAAAGGACTTGTTTTTTTTAAATGTACACTGTATAATGTACTATGAAGTATGAACAAATTATGTGAACACAAGTTATTTTAATAATCTTATGTGTATTTCAGTACAAAGTAAAAATGCACAATTCAGCCAATGGCTGTGGTTCATTTGTTTTTTTATGAAGATAATTATTGTTTTTTTAATTGAATTAAAAAAGAAAAATAATTTAAGAAATTGTTTGCACCTCAAACAAGCTAGCGGTCAGTTCTGTAATCTCCCTGTCGACCTCCTCTCTCACACGGGATAACTGCTCCACCTCTTCGTCCTTCAGCTGTAACGTCTGAATAAATAAACAAACAAAACAAACAAATAAATAGATAAACTACATGTACGCAAACATAACAAACAAATACAAAAATTAATATCCCAAACTCTGTGATCTCTCTATCGACCTTCTTTTCTTACACAAAATAACTGTGACAGTTCTTCATCCTTCTTCTGTAAATTCTGAAACGATGAAATAAACACAAACAGATATACATGTATAACAAACAAATACATAAACAAACACAACAAACAAATAAAAACAAGATCCTTCTGTCAACCTTCTTCTCTCACACAAAATAACTGCTACACGTTATCATCATCCTTCTGTAAAGTCTGAAACAAATCATAAACAAAAACAAAGCGGATACAAGAAACAAACACAAAAACTAATCAATAGTCTGATTTGTCAAACTAGCAGTTAACTCTTTAATCTCTGTCAATCGCCTCTCTTACGTGGGATAACTGCTCAACTTCTTTATCATTGAGCTATAACATATCACAGCAAATGAATTAATAAATAAAAAATAAAAAATAAATACATGAAGAGTTTGATTCCAAAAGGAGCTGAATCCACTTTTGATGAAAATTGAGTTATTGATATCAGAACATTGTTTACTTCAGAGCCTGTCTTACAACAAAAGTATTTACCTAAATTTTGCGAACAATTATGAAAAAATGCACCTTCTAATGTCACTTCTCCATAGAAGCCTAAATTTGGTAAACAAATTCTATTTTCTCTGAAGTTACAAAAATGGATTTAGCTCCTTTTGGTATTAAACTCTTCATATGTGAATAAGTAAATAAGAAAAAGAGTACATACATAATTTAAGGAAATAGGTAAATAACTAACTAACCAACTAACTAACTAACTGACTGACTACTGTTAGTAAACTATCTCATTAAATGACTAAATAGCAATACAAAAAAATGAATAAACAAATACATTACTCAAAGTCCTTATTTTTACATTAACTTGACAATATGTTTTGTACTTAAATACAATCTAAGGACATTTACTTGTACCCACAATATCATTCTAGTACGGCTAAGAACACACTATTTGAGATGTACATGTAGTTTACAAATCATCTGCTGTGAGCCGGCAGGACATAAGGTCCTATTGGCTCTCAACGGATAAAAGGTCGAAAGTGGTTTTTAAATTGGTTTAGCAGAGCCTGCAGACGGCTGTGAATACTGGTAGCTCTGTTGCACCTCATTATGGTCCTATCTAGGTACAGGTTGCACAGCTCAGTACTAGCTCTACATGTACATGTAGTGTACATAATGTATACTATGAGATTTTCCATACAGAGCCAATCGGAGAGGACCTTGCAAGATACGTCAGTGTTGCCAAATTGTGTTTCACTGATGACACTTTCAAGAAATCATAAATTTCCTAATTTTAATCTGACATTGCTCAAGTGACCTGTTCCTCTTATTTTCTGCTTCTATTAAAGCTTATCTGCCGTAGTTTACAGGAGGGATTAGACCGCTCTGCAAGGTCACTGGACAGGTGGTTATCTCATCAACTCAGCTCTCAGTTAACATAAGAAAAAGAGGATCATGGGGGACCAATGGTCACCGATTAGGCATTGTTTGTTATATAGAGGGCGCAAGTAGCTACCAGTAGTGCAGTGGGCCTTTAAAACCAACTCAATATCAGGGTGGACTTTAATAGTGAACTTCCCCTTTAAGGGTGGTGTATCCCTTTTGCAGGCTAAAAACACAAACTTGTACAAACTCTATGGTAAACAAGAGATAATACCAACTAAAATCTCCCCTGAAAATATTAATTCTGGTAATTGCCTTTATGTGGAATTATATTGACTGTTTCGAAAATATTTGTAGAAAATAGTCTGATTTTCAGACCCTTGTACCCTATGATCGTACGTTTTGTGCTGCGCTGCGCAAAGATTAAATCAGTTTAATTTTGGCCATTACAAGAAGTGGGTTATTGACATAGACAAATGCTCATGTACCCTTTGCAGCTCATTTTATGTATGTCATTACCTAAGAAGAAAAGAAAAGAAGTCAGTCACTCAATAGTGTCTGACAGTGGAGTCTAGAAAGTAAACAGGTTCCTTGCATAATTTGAATACTATAGGACACTGCTAACGTTTACATTTTACAGATAGGACACACCTGACATATTCATAATTTCTGCAAAGTTCTACAGAATTTGATGTTGGCTACAAAAGGGATACACTACCTTTAAGCTAGGAGGAAGTAAAGAATAAGTGTATGGTAACTGTATGGTTATTAACCAAGCTTAAACACTTGAAAGGAAATGTGTACAAATCTAAAAGCATTTAATTGCATCCTGTAAAGAATCAAAGCACATATCCTGTAATTAGGTTTTGATCCTCTGACAAATTTGTAAGGCAATTTCAACAAAGTCTGCGTATAATGTCTGTAATAGTATGGGGATGGTTTCACAAGGCATCAAGCAGACTTACCAACATGTGGAGTTCAAAATCTGTATTGTTTAATCCCAAAAGTTGTATTTTTCTGACAAAAAGTGCATTTAATAAAAAACATGGATCACTTAATGCCTCATACAGTTCATACAGACAGGAAGAAATTTGTTATGGATCATTGGTTGAATATGCATGATTTCGTCATGACTGGTGTGTTCGATTAACCAATGAACATCCCCAAATTGCCAATGTGAGATGCTTGTAGGATGCTTTACAGGACAGAATGGGCATTTTTAAATATTTTTTGGGGAAAACCGTATTTTATTGATGAAAATTGTATTTACTTCTAAAAGTAGTACAAAATAGGATTAAATCGTTGGCAGCTCTGATAAAGCTGCACATTTTTCACTTCAATATTCTTTTTTAAACATCTTCCTCAAAAATCAGAAAGAGCTTTCTTGCAATATTTTTAATGGATGAAAATGTAATTGTTTGCTTGTTTTTTTTAATTTATTATTTGTTTTACTTGTTTTGTTTTTTTTTGTCTTGCCATATCTTGTTCTGTATGTTCTTTTATTTCATTAGCTGTTTTTCACATTTTGAAACAGAAAACAACAGAATCAATTATGGCACAAAAGTCCTACGGGAGCTGTTTCAGTGACATACCGTACCACACTATTAAATGGAAATTGACCGGAACATAAGTGAAAATATCAATTACTGGTACAGTTTATATTTTTAATGAGAAATTGTAACAGATTCTTCCACACATATCGATGTAGATAATTATGACATACCGATAATTCTTGTTAATAATCAGTATTATTTTCTTTTCTTGCTCACCATATATTGATCAATACAGTGTACTACCCACTCTAATTTCATGTTACATGTGAAAAAAGTGAGAAAAATGAGAGAAACAATCACCGCCTGGCTGTAGAAGAAGGAAAATGTCCCAAAACATATGGTTGGGGATAAATATGTCTAATCTGACTCATGACCATCATCAAAATCATTTTGACTGTTATCATCACATTCATCATCATAATCTTTATCATCACCATCATCACCCTCATCATTATCATCAAGATCATTATCACAAATCATCATCACCTCCATCATCATCAATAACATCATCATCACCAGCATTATCATCATTACCATCACCTTTCTTTAAACATTCTCATCACCATCATCAAAAGCATTTAAGCATTACCATCAACATTTATCATCATCAACATCATTTTCATCATTATGACAATCATCATTATCATCATCTTCATCACCATCATCACCATCATCACCATCATCATCATCATCATCATCATCATCTTCATTATCATCATCATCTTCATCATCATTATCATCATCATCATCATCATCATCATCATCTTCATTATCATCATCACCATCATCATCATCATTATCATCATCATCATCGTCATCACCATCATCATCATGCCATCATCATCATCACCATCATCTTCTTCATCATCATCTTCATCATCATCATCATCTTCATCTTCATCATTATCATCATCATCATCATCATCACCATCATTATCACCATCTGCATCATCATCATCATCACCATCATCATCATCATCTTCATCATCATCTTCATCATCATCATCATCATCATCTTCATCTTCATCATTATCATCATCATCATCATCATCATCACCATCCTCATCACCTTCATCATCGTCTTCGATCATCATCATCATCATCATCCTCATCACCTTCATCATCGTCTTCGATCATCATCACCATCCCCGATCGCACCATCATAATCAGAGAAAGCAACCTAAAGGCTTGTTCACAAATGACGTGGGAAAAACTAGCCGCAGTATACTTAACGTTTACACGTGAATGGTCCGCACGTATTCATTGAGATGAGATCTAAGTTTTAAGTTATAAGTTACAGAAATCTGAATGAGGCCTTCAAGGTAAAGACCAGTAATAGTCATGCGATTGCATTGTGAAAGAAACGTTGTGGAATCGATCAGAAAAGGTTGATCATCTAGCATCTGCAAGGTTCTGGAATCATCAAAATGATAAGAAATTTGGCTCATTCTTCGTAAAGTTACAAGCACTATACACAGAAAGATGTATATGGGACTACCCTATATCTCTCACACGACCATGAGAGAAACAAATTTACCAAATATATGAATTAGTAGGCGGTTTCACGGCAATTTTTTTATCATCATGTATTAGTCAAAACATATTCTTTCACATGATTGGTAATGAGAGCTTCCATTTCATTTTTTGAAATTGGGGCGTTTCCAATACTGGTCTTTACCTTTAGTGTTAAAATATCTACTAAAAAGTATCTACTCACCTCCTTTGCCTTCATGAGTTCCTCTTGAAGCTTCTGGAATGCCAGGGCCTGCGCCTCTGCCACAGAGCAGTTCCTTAAAACTAGACTGTCTAGTCTTAACCTTTGACCCGGTAAGAGGTCAGGAGGGTCAACTCTGATGGCAAGATCATCAAGTTCACCATCAAGGTCACTGAAATGCAAAACAATACCTGTTTCTGTCAGTAACTAGATATGGGTGGATGATTTTTTTATAATCCTGAATCCTAATTATTTTTTAAACGACTTTAGCATGCATGCTAGCCAGGCCTACAGGTGTACCTCTAAATGTAGTCAATGTTGTTGTGTGTTTTTTTTAATCAAGTCTACTACAACCTTGAATCATTGCCATCAAGATTTTTCAGATTTGACATCCCCCCTCCCCCTCCCTCCTTAAGAGAGTCCTAGATCCAACCCTGCCAAAAGGGAACAGTTATTTAAAAGTTGTCCCTACAGGGCTTTGAGAGTTTGAGTGCCATTGGTCACTGGTTACTTTGGTCAACATAAAAAATGAAATAATATCAATAATAAAAACTAGATGGAATTCGACTGCGCGCAGTCGAAAATGATGCCTCCGTCATAGAGCAATTTTACAAACCGAAACGGAAGAAATTTTTCAAATTCAAGTTCAATTGTAATCCATTAACATGTTCTCAGAATATCGTGATTACAAGCAATTTCTCATATACATATATGACCCTTTGATCTTTGACCTCATGACCCTAAAATCTACTCAGTTCATTGGCTCTGCAAGATTTCCTGAGTTAAATAGTAATCCATCTGTCAGTTCTAATGAGAATGCGTCCACAAGCTATTTTTGCATACATAATGAGCCCATGACCTTTGATCTTATGAACCATTCATTGGCTCTGCAAGATACATAAATGATCTAAGTTTGGCAGGAATCCATCAATCTGTTCTAATGATAATACGATCACAAGCTATTTTTGCATACATGAGCCGCATGACCTTGACCTTTACCTCATGACCCCAAAATCTAATCAGTTCATCAGCTCTGCAAGTAACATACATGACCTAAGTTTGGCAGGAATCCATCAATCGGTTCTTGAGATAAGGCGATCACGAGCTGTTTTTGCATACACAATGTGCGCTGTGACCTTTGACCTCGTGACCCCAAAATCTAATCAGTTCATTGGCTTTGCAAGATACATACATGACCAAAGTTTGGCAAGAATCCATCAATCGGTTCTTCAGATAACGCGATCACAAGCCGTTTTTGCATACATAATGAGCCCTGTGACCTTTGACCTCGTGACCCCAAAATCTAATCAGTTCATCAGCTCTGCAAGATACATACATGACCAAAGTTTGGCAGGAATCCATCAATCGGTTGTTCAGATAACGCGATCACAAGCTGTTTTTGCATACATAATGAGCCCTGTGACCTTTGACCTTTGACCTCGTGACCCAAAATGTAATCAGATTGTTTTCCTATAGTGATACACACTATCACTAAGTTTGAAGTTTAAATCTCCAGTGGTTCTTGAGATATCATGATAACAATCTCAATGTATGGAATTTCATAAGTTGACCTCTGTGACCCTTGACCTTTGACATACGTGCTCCAAAATCTAATCAGATCGTCTCCCTATGGTGATACATACTATCCTTAAGTTTGAAGTTTAAATCTCAGATGGTTCTTGAGATATCGCGCTAACAAACTCAATACAAGGAATTTCATAAGTTGACCTCTGTGACCTGTGACCTTTGACCTACGTACTCCAAAATCTAATCAGATCGTCTTCCTATGGTGATAAATACTATTCCCGAGTCTTAAGTTTAAATCTTAAATGGTTCTTGAGATATTGTGATAACGGTCAAACGGGACGGACGTACGGACGTACGGACGGACAACCCGAAAACATGATGCCTCCGGCACCACCTTCGGTGGCGGAGGCATAAAAATATCTCATGATCTAGAATGCCTTGAATTTTGAAATATCATGTTCCTGAACGATAGGGATTCCATGATAGGGATTCTTGTTCCTCTTTTTCTTTTCTTTTTATTGTTTTCATTCTTTTTCTTCCACTCCCTTTTCATTTTCTTAATTTCTATTTGTATTTATCTTCCTTTTTTCCCTTTTTCTTCCTTTCTTTCTTTCAAGCTTCTCCTTCTTCTCCTTGTTCTTTTTGTCTTTTTTCCCTCCTTCTTCTTCCCCTTCTTCTTCTTTTATGATCATCAGATTCCCGAGTCCTCCACACTTTAGAATGACACTTTAAAACAAAAAAATTGTCCCCTTTGTCCGTCGGATGCCAATATTTCAACATGTTCCATGACCTACTTACCTCTCTGTTTTATCATTGCAATTGCTGCATGCTCCATCGTTATCATTTTCAGTCATACTCTCGTTCCGACTCCGACTCCGTTTCTGATGATCATCATCGTGTTCATCATCTCCAATTTTATTAAGAGGTCCCGGATCACTGCTAGCCCTCAAACCTTGGTATGCTATGTTCGGAACCAGAAAGTGGATTTGGGCTCCGTCCATATTCATCTAGGATCTAGGCCTAAGGACAAAAAATACAAGATAAATTTCGAAATTTAAATTTAGGTAGTGTCGGAGAAAACAAAACACAGAATCTGACGAATGGGACTGAGGCGAGAGTAAACGACTAGGCCTAGTCTATCTTCGCACTGTCAGACAGGGGACAAATGTTTATCACTTCATATATTTCATGGCATGACACTTTATATGTCTCATTAATAAAGCATTCGTGACAATATGATAAGAGCTCAATTAACACAAGTTCAATGATGGCACTTACATGTAGAGAAAGTTTGACGTCAGCTAGAAGTAGAATGCAGAAAGTTTGTTTTGTTTTGATGTGTGCGAGATCCGCCTCTTTATCTTAGTTGAACAATAGATGGCGCTAGTGCAATTATTTTGGAAACGCACGATCGACCGGAGGAGGAAGAGGAAGAGAGATGAAATAAAAAGAGAAGGGGCATTTTTTGAAGCTATAGCGATTACAGATTGTATTATACAGTATATACTCTACTGATGTAGATTTAAAAGTTTAATAATAGAGCTTGAAGAATGGAATAAACCGAACTGATATGAAAGGTGGATTGCAACATAGTTAAAGCAATAATGATAGTGATGATAATGATAATAATATTAATAGCAGGGGCGGCGGAGCGTTTTACCCCTACATTGTGAATTTCGTGATTATATTATCAGGGATGGTTTCAATGTTGTTATTTTTCTTTACGGGATCATGTAATTTGCAGTTGGGTGTGATGGGCACTTATGACAACGGGAAATGGGCACTTATTAAAAAGGAAAAAAGGCAATTATCAGAAGGGAAATGGCACTAATTAGAAAGGATAAGGGGCACGTGTCAAAATAAAAGGGGCACTTATCAGAGATGAAAAGGGGCACTTATTACAGAGTCAAATGGGCACTTATTACAGAGTCAAAGGAGGTACCTCCCAAATTTGAATAAGGGCACTCATCGGAGATGAAAAGGGGCACTTATAAGAAGAAAAGGGGGCACACAAAGGAAAAGAGGCACTTGTCAAAATCTAAGGGACACCTCTCAGATTTGAAATGAGGCAATTATAAAAGGTGAAGGGGCACTTATCAGAAATGGTAGGGGCACTCCTTGTACCTGAAAAAGGGCCCTCACGTGAGATGAAAAAGAGACACCTATGAGATGCCAATAGAGGCATCTATCAGAGGTGTGTCAGAAGGGGGCGTTTATGAGAAGGGGATGTGACTCATATTACAAAAAAGAAAAGGGGAGTTTATCAGAAAGGAAAAGGGCCACGTGTTAAAATAAAAAGGGGCACTTATCAGAGGTGAGGTGAGAAGTCGCACTAATCAAAGATGAAAAGGGGAGGGGGCACTTATTACAAAAGAAAAGGGAACTTGTTTAAGTAAAATGAGCACCTCTCAGATTTGAATAGGGGCAATTATCATAGGTTAAAGGACGCACTTATAAGAATGTGGAGCGGACACCTAAGTATTACAAAATAAAAAGGGACACTTATCTAAAGTAAACTTAGGGGCCACTTTTAGACACATCGTTGTATCGATGTATCGGGCGCTATATAAAAGCGGAATATTATTATTATGTAAAAATGGGCACTTGGGGGGGACCTGACAAAGTTGGGGGGGGGGGCACTGAATACCGCCTCCGAATGAATGGTCATAATACTTCCTGGATTGATGAAGTAATAGTCATAAAACAGTGTATCCTGATATTATCACATCAATTTGATAGTTAAATTTAGGGCTTGCAAAAACTAGAGGCCAATGTGGATTATTAAAGGAAACCCCACCCCAAGAAATAACTTATGTTATTTTGAGAGATTTGTTGTCCTTGCCAATAACTAATATACAAGATTACCCACCATTTTAAGTATGAGAGAGGTATAAAGCAAGAAAAGCGTACATTTTCTCATTTTTCCATTTTCTTGATCAACAACTCCATACTCAACATAACGTTTATCAAGTAAATGGATGCTTCCTTCCAGTGAGGTGCATTTCATTCGCCTTCTATATTATCCTTTGTATCATTGCCATAAGGAACGCAAATTGCAAAAAATAAGTTGGTGCTCTTCTTGGGCGAATGTTTCGCATAAATGAAATAGATTTGGCAACTCCTATATTCTAGTATTTTTAAATAAATGAGTTACAATAATTGTTCCCCTTTCATATATTTTTCACCAATTATAATTATTACCTTCTCAGCTATGATTTTCCTTTATTGAAAAATAAAGGTTTCGTTACTGACTTTAAGTAGTCTTTCCAACGGAAGCTTGGTGCATGATTCATGTACAAATTCGCCTGGTTAGTCACATTCAGGGGCGGATCTAGCTTTTTGCTAAGGGGGGGGGTTTGACCAAAATAATGACGATGCGGAGCATCGTCCACGAGCCGCGAAGCGGCGAGCCGATTTTTTTGGGGGTGTTTATTTGAACCCCGTAAATGATGTTTTCCTGGCATCTATTAACACAATGGAGACCATAAAAAGCAGTGCATGATAACCCCGGCCCCCCCACTCAGTGTTATTTAGGGTACGCATATGCTCGTTCCCTCTTTTTGAAAGCACCCCCTATCTGAGGACTGCCAACATTTCCGAACCCCCCTTTCGCGGGCTTTTCGCGGGCTTTTCCTGCCTTGGACTCTTGGAGACCCCCCTAAATCAGGAAAAATGCTCAATGTACCCCCCTAAATTCGGAATAAGTTCTCAGGAGTCCAAAGAGATGAAAGAAAAAAAGAAAAAACACCCCCTTTTTAAAGAAATCTCCGGGTGAAAAGTCAAATACACCCCTTTTTTTACAATTCTCGGGCCGGACTTTGTCGCACGAAAAGTACCCCTTTACCGGACATTTTGGCAACACGCATGCGGTCATTTCGAAACCTGAGTGGGGGGGGGGGGGGGGCCGGGATGATAACGTCTTTTTAAATCAAGTAACAGTTTAATACACAGTTATATCCAGAGTTATCATGTGTTTGGTTAAGTTACCAGATGAGTTGAATATCTTCTCACAATATTTGCACTTGAAAGGGTTTCTCTCTACAGCGTGCGTTCTTTTTTCTTTCTTTTTTTCTTTTTTTTTTTCCTTTTTTTTTTCTTTTTTTTTTTGGGCCGCCCAAGGGGGGGGGGTTTAAACCCCCTAAACCCCCCCCGTAGATCCGCGCCTGACATTATCAAGAAAATGGCTGCGCCCATGACATGCTAAAAGGCATAACTCATGCCAAGATTTCTCTTGTACACTTTCATAAGAAATATTGTACAACAAAGGGCATAATTATAATCATCTCATCTTTCAGAATACCTATACTTATAGAGTAAGGTTGGCATGCAGATCTGCAGATATTGCATTTTCTTTTGTCTGTAAATATAATGTAGCTGGGAAAATAAGGTATTGTGTTTATAGCAGATGATCAGGGAAGAAATCACAGATACTGAATGCATATAATATATTCATCTCACAGCGTATAATATATTACCGGTATAAATCATTATGTACGTACATGTGTCGAGCTCTATGGTTCTGTTGGAGGGGCGCCATACAATATTCGACCATTGCATATACATTATTTTGTATATAGAAACATACTGCAAACTCCTGGATAAGTTTTATGTTAATAGTTTCTAACAGCAGACTGATATGTGGTCGACACAATGTTCAAATCTATATTCACTGAGGACTTGTTTTAATGTAGTATTTAGTAAAGGCATAATAATACTCGATCACAATACTAACATATATTATATAGTTGACTAAGTATCATCATTACAGTAAAAGCAGGTAAATGTTATAGCTGTAAAAACTCACATTTCCCTGGTAATAGCTATTTTTTGTAAAATTATCGAAAAATTATTTAGGGTGATAAGATCTGTGTCGGCCTTGATGTAGTGTACAGTAAAAGAAATGGAGATAGGATTGAAAGATAGAAGACATGATTTATACGGGAAAAGAGGAGAGAGTGTGTATTTGTGTCCGTTTCAGCATCACCCACTTCTTCCATACTCTCTTTCTCTTTCCTCGCCCCCTTTTTTCTATCCCCAACTCTTTCTCTTTTCCACTCTCTCTCTATCATTCTCTCTTTCTTTCTCTCTTTCTCTTTCTCTACTCAAGTCTCTCTCTTCCACCATTCATTACCTCTTACAACCTCTATTTTAAAGGTGCAAGATATTTATCAGTTATCACCTTCAAATTCTGATGTCCTACCAAAGGCTCTAGTCGGTATTTTAAGGAAAATAATCAAGTTCATGACCATGGAGTCGGGCTAACTCGGACCAGGGGACAACTCGGCCCAGGTACAAAAACGGTCAGTTTTTGCATGTTTAGGTTTAGGGTTAGGTTTAGGGTTATGACCATGACCATGGTACACGAAACGCCTCTGCGTTTCCCTTACCCCAAGTAAGGACTATACTTTTAATATTTTGGTTTGTACTGGACCTAGGTTCTAGAACCCTCTTTGCTCTAGCAATGTGTTGTCTCTCTGCATTTAAGTGTACAGTAGTTAATTTTTGCAGTTATTTTGTACTATAGAATTATGTGTCGAACTGAATATTTCAGCCTCAGATTGTCAGCCTTATATTCCCTCCCCTGTTGCCTTGTGCCCGTTGTGTACTGTCCCTATTGTTGATTTGCTATACTGAATAGCCTTTTATTATTTCTCATATTTTCTCTCTTTCTCCCGTCTTTTCTAGTCTCCCGACGGTGTACACTTCTTGTATCTTGTCACCTTTTCTTAATATATTCTTAGGTAGTCACAACTATATACTCCCATCAAGTTTATTTTGTTACTTATTTATGTACCAACCAATTATTTGGTCCAGAGGGGACCCTAAAACTTGCAAGCTCTGCTTTTACCAGGGTCTCCTCGTCTTTCTTTTAGTTCACTTTTTTGTATCATTACCATAACTTGTTTTGCATTGTAAATGTGTAATGATCTAATGTTATGCTCTATGTGACATTTGAAATAAAGACGAATAAATATCTCATCTTACCTTATCTTATACATGTACTTGGCAATGTTGTACATTCATCTTTGTTCTGCGACCTTTGTCATTGTTATTAATAAACGCGATAATACGCTCCCTTTCGCGCTCTTTTTCTCAAACGGACAATTTCCTTTTCTTCCTTGCACATTTTTGTGGAGCATTTTTCTAAAAAGCCGGTGTAAATGCAATGTCCTAAGTTTATAACAATGAAGTTTACAATATATATACAAATATGACCAACGTCCCATTTAAACAATACACATCAGTTTATTAAACTGGAGAAATGTCATTGAAATTAATACGGTAAGCCGGTATTATTTTGGTAAATGTATATAATTATAAAGAACGGAGGGTAAATGAAGCTGTAGGAATCACTTCCGTTGTCTAGTATTCGAACACTCGAACAAGAACGATTCATGAAGCAATTTGCTTTCTCTTCAATATAGTATTCATGGAATCAGAATTTTGATTTCCACAAGCTTTAAATTCTTAAATTTACGTTAACCTACTGTAGGCTTTTTATGTATTTATGTATGGGCTCAATCGTAATATTGTTAAGTGACTATTGTGTCATTTCTTAGGTAAATTAATTTGTTTGCTGTATTTGCTATTTTTGCTCGTTTCACGTTGTATATCATCCTATGTCAAGGCCTTCTTGCCCACCTATTATTATTGTTACGTCCTTCACCATTGCAACCACTTCAATCAAATGTTGTTTTATTTATGGGAACTTATAATCTACGAGCTGAGCTTTTTAATAGGTTCCTCACATTTCACCCTGTATAATCTTCTTTTCAATACAATTAATTTCGACGTCTTTTCAAAGAATTAATTATATTTCATATTATGTTCTAATTTTGTCAATAATTGAATTATTTTTTGTGGAATGTGAAACAAATAAAGTTGAACTTGAGCCTTCATAAGCGAATAATCTTAAAATGAGTATAATTAGCAGAAATCGAAAAATCGAGGGAAAACAAAGAGTTGTCATTTGATTCTTTCTTGAAGTTTTGGTGGTCCTTATAAGGACCGTTTGAGGCAACTGAAACGAAAGTTTCAATTTACTTGGAGGTGGTGTACTTGGTGACAGCCTTGGTGCCCTCAGAGACGGCATGCTTGGCCAGCTCTCCAGGGAGGAGGAGTCTGACAGCGGTCTGGACCTCACGACTGGTGATGGTAGACTTCTTGTTGTAGTGGGCAAGTCGGGAAGCCTCGGCGGCGATGCGCTCGAAGACATCGTTGACGAAGCTGTTCATGATGGACATGGCACGGCTGGAGATACCAGTGTCGGGATGAACCTGCTTCAGAACCTTGTAGATGTAGATTCCGTAGCTTTCCTTCCTCTTTCGTCTCCTCTTCTTGTCCCCGCTAGGCCTGGGGGCCTTAGCCTTCTTCGATCCCTTCTTTCCAGCGGCTTGTGCTTTGGCAGGCATGATGGGTTTCTCTACGAAGTAAACGATGAGAATGATGTGCCAATCGAATCCACTTCTATTTATACAGCGAGCGAGGATCCACGGCAATACGCTTATGAAAATGAGTCCGACTGCACGCAAGAAACACCAATCACTGCAAGCCATTCAGCGCGGTTTCGCTCTGTGTACGAGAGAACGACGGCCCCCTGAATTAATTCATTATTCATGAGGTCCGAATGTACGCTTGAGCCACCAATCACACAGAGCGCTCTACGTAAATACGCAGGGCCCCCGCTGGTCGGGCGACACATTTGCATACATCCGTGCAAAAGCATATGCGTACACTCGCACGTATATGCAAATAATAGTGTGTTCGCTTGCCGTTACTCACCGGCCTCGTATCTGATTGGTTCCCGTTGGATCCTCGCTGTGCGTTTCGATCCTCCGCAGACGTATAAATACCTAGCTCGCACCATTTTAGAAGCATTCAGCGATTCTCTTCTTACTTGCCAAAGCATAATCAAATCTATCAAATCATCATGTCTGGACGTGGTAAAGGAGCAGGAAAGGCCCGTGCCAAGGCAAAGAGCCGATCTGCCCGTGCTGGACTTCAGTTCCCAGTCGGTCGTGTCCACCGATTCCTTCGCAAGGGAAACTATGCTCAGCGTGTCGGTGCTGGTGCTCCAGTCTACCTGGCTGCCGTGCTCGAGTACTTAGCAGCTGAGATCCTCGAGCTGGCTGGCAACGCCGCCCGCGACAACAAGAAGACCCGTATCATCCCCCGGCACTTGCAGCTGGCTGTCCGCAACGACGAGGAGCTGAACAAGCTGCTAAGCGGAGTTACCATCGCTCAAGGTGGTGTCCTCCCCAACATCCAGGCTGTCCTTCTGCCCAAGAAGACCTCCAAGGCCTCCAAGTAGATGGGTTGAATCCTCTTCGGAGCAATCCAACAACGGCTCTTTTAAGAGCCACCAAATTTCCAAGAAAGAAACAGCAGATGATCTCTAATTGTTATGTTTAAATATTTTAATGGTACTTAAAGATTAAGTTACTTTATTGTAATCGATTTCTTTTTATCTTTAACATCTATCTATTTAAAAAAAAATAGAATATACATAGCTTGCATTAGTTATTATGTACATCGATATGATAAAGAATGGAATACCAATACCTTAAAGAATTGGTGTCCGTGATCAATTCAATTTCACTTTTCTAGATAAACTTAGAAGTTGCCTAACTAGCTCTCACTGTGGGCAAGGAATATTACAATTCATACACTACTCAACTTCTGAAAATAAAGACGTATTCAATTTCAATCAAATATTATAAACAATAATAAATATTGTGCATTGCAGATTTGTCACGGGACGTGATTTAACTCACCTTCCACCCAAAATCTATGGCGGCTTTTCAAAGCAAGCGACTGGGCCATGAAATGTGAACAAGGGGGAAAATAAGCAGCACGATTCAAAGATTTTCTCAAATTCTACACTAGAAAAGTCACAAGAATTCAGATTTAAAAATCAAATTACTAGGATTTCATTCATGGGCCTATGTGAATTTAGGTCTTTATACTAAATATTTATTGATTCATAATCATAATTATGAACAAACATTGAAATACTTGTAATTAGAATTATGTACATGATTAGTTGTTCGATGTAATAGGTATCAACGGGCTTTTCTAAATTAATCAGTGACTAAATTAAGATAAAGAGCCGTACAACATAGTAGTTCCAGTGTGCATAAGTCTATTTTCCATATTTTGACATTTTTTCAAATTACATTACAAAATACAATGTAGTCATAAAAACATTACAATACATGTATTACACAAATTACATTGCATACTCCTTAAATTGAATGGAAAAAACCCTCCATCATAACAATTACAAACGGGAAATTTATGACACCTGGGCCCCGTCTTATAAAAAGAGTTCCGACTAAATTTGCAATTTGATATCAATCGCATCCCCTATCTCTTTGAGTACATTATTCATATAGATACATATTATTTTGGTTGTTAGTTATTCCCAATGCGTACACTGTGTATTCAGATATGTATGTATGATTCCATAACTACATTACTCATGTAGTTGAAATTCAACATTTTGTATTGATTGTCTGCTCTCTGTATATATTTCTTTTGTCGAGCGCTTTGATAACTCACTCCAAGTTAAATTTCCCTCATACAAAAATATTATTGGTACAGTTGCTGACACTGGTTGCTGAATGAAAAATCAAATTTCATAAATCGTATCTCTTTTATAATATGGGGTCATATCAGGGCCCCGTCTTACAAAGAGTTGATATCAATCGCAACTAGTATGTCCATAAAAGATAGGAGACTGCAAACTTATTATTGGTAAATACATGTATGTCATTTTAATATTTCCCCTGCTTTCATAATATACAAAAGAGCATCTTACAAAGGTTGTATCGCCTTTAAAAATCCTGGTACCCCCGAAGTTCTCAACGCTTTATGATATGCCATATGTGTTTTCGTTATAAACCCTACCATGTAATAAATACATGCACAACATAATTGTATTTCGCGCGAATTTGTCCAACGGACACGGAGTAATCTTTGCCCCGTCAAATGTAATAACATTCGTCATGTTCGAATCTGAACTCATACAAATGAAACATCATGCTGATGAAAGTCCAAGTTGCTACTGCGCCCTCTTTGTCCATACTCTTAATGAGACATGAATCTGTTCATTTTCAGCTTATAATGCTTATTTTCCACCTTCAAAACACAATTGCAAAGATATTTGAAAAGGGAGCTCAAGTGAGATTTCAACATGCTGATGCATATCCCATATAAATCATGTTCGGATTATGTAACAAGAAATTGTAATGTCTGCACATTAGAAAAATGTGATAGAAAAAGCTTTTGAGATGTCACCCAACCAACTTTTCTAAATTTGTAGCCTCTTGATATCTAGGTAAGGAGACAAATGAAAAAAGAAATTTGTAAAACCTACATAATTTGTAGACCACCCTGTCACTTATGTACCAATATTAGGCTACCGTACTCGCTTACTGGAAATCATGTCAAAGAGTGAACGATTTTGTTTTAAATGCTGATGTATCTAATTTATTCGCGAGCACGACAATTAAGAAACAAAACTGAAAACGTAATGAAGGCTTGTTATTCTGAATCCTTAACATAACTATCATAATAGTATCATTTAACAATTTTAGGGGGGTGTTTCACAAAGACTAAGATCCAATTTAAGTTGGACTTAACTATGGCAGGCCGTTTATGCCACTGTCTGCTCTCACCATTTACTGGCACTGGTCTCTCAAGGGACGTACAAAACATCGTCACAAATCTAAAGAACTTACATTTGTTGATAATTCATTATTGAAGGGAAAAATATTATCTTAAGATCATAAAGGTGAGAGCAAACAGTGGCACGAACAGCCTGCCATAGTTAAGTCCAGTTAAGTTGGACTTAACTATGGCAGGCCGTTTATGCCACTGTTTGCTCTCACCATTTATTGGCACTGGTCTCCGAAAGGGACTTACAAAACGTCACAAATCTACAGAACTTACATTATTTTGTTGATAATTCATTATTGAAGGAAAAAATATTATCTAAAGTTCATAAAGGTGAGAGCAAACAGTGGCACGAACAGCCCGCCATAGTTAAGTCCAACTTAAAGTCGGTCTTAGTCTTTAATGTGAAACACTCCCAAGACAACACGAACACAAGGATGGGACAATGAAGAGCCTTCTGTAGCTTAAAGTATATTTTTAATACATGTATAATATTGGTTGCTGTAAATATTTATTAGGTTTGAATGAAAATAAACGCGGTGACTGTTTCAGATAATTACAGAAATACACCAAGAAAAGAGAGACGTCAAAAACCTCATGCGCTATTTCTACACCCGTAATCTGTTTATCTATAATAAAGACTCTAAAATAATCAAATTCTCATGAATAATTCTCTTTACTCGGCATTCTAGGTGCTCAATCACACTAAGCAGTGTTTAAAACCACAGGCACTTTTCTACACTCCTAATCTTCAGAACACATTCTCATAAATCTATTAAACCCCTACATGTCTACTCTAAATATAAAGAGACAAATCATCGCATTCTCATAAATATGATAATTTGAAAACAATAATTTACTCGGCTCTCTTGGTGCTTTTTGTCGAAACAAAATAATGCGCTATTTCTACATGCAGCCCTCATCTTTAAAACACATTCTCACAAATCCCCTAAACCCGTACTTTGCATGTCAACTCTAAATCTAAAAAGACTATTCTCATACAATAATGTGATAAATAATTGGTAACAATTATTCTTTACTCGGCTCCCTTGAAACATCAAGAAATGAGTAGCGTTGAAAACCGCATGCGTAATTCTATACATTCTAAACTATTTATCTAGACGGTTGAAATCCTCACATCCTTATATTATGATATACTGACTCTTTACTCGGCTTTCTTGGTATATTATAATGCTCAAACATATTTGGCACAAGCGCTGAACCTACATCCTATAAACTCCTTCAATGCATAATGCATATACCTACTCTAAATCTAAAAAGACTAATATAAAAGCATCACTTTCTCGTAAATGTGATAATTTGACAATTCTTCTTTACTCAGCTCCCTTGATGTTTTTTTGTCGAAACCAGGACAAATGCGCCTTTTCTACACCCCTAATCTTCATAACACATTCTCATTAATCTATTAAACCCCTACTATGCATGCCTACTCTAAATCTAAAGAGAAAAATCATCAGATGCTCATAAATATCGGATAATTTGATAACAATTCTTCTTTACTCAGCTCCCTTGGTGCTTTTTTGTCGAAACAAATGCGCTATTTCTACACCCCCTAATCTTCAAAAATACATTCACATAAATCCCCTATTAAACCCCTACCATGCATGCCTACTCTAAAGAGACGATATTAATCATCAAATTCTCATAAAATAATGTGATAAATTAGTAATAATAATTCTTTACTCAGCTCCCTTGAAACATCAAGAAAAGAGTAGCGTTGAAAGCCGCATGCGTAATTATACACACTCTAAAATGTTCATCTATAGCCACCATAGACAGTTGAAACTCTCACATTCTTATATTTATAATTATTTTGACTCTTTCTTGGTGCTATAATTATGGTCAAACGTATTGGGCAGTGTTTAAACCACAGGCGCTGAATCTAATTATGCTCATAAATCCCCCTTAACCCGCATGCCTACTCAGTCTAAATCTACAGAGACTACACTCTAAATTACAGGGATTTAAATTTAAATCTATAGGATTTATTTTTAAATCTTTCATGTACTGTAGGTAGGGACCAATCGATGTGGATTTAAAATTAATCTTCGCTAGGATTAAAAAGTTTTAATCTGTAAAGGATTAAAAAATAAGTTCAAAAGATTTATATTATAAATCTTTCTAGATTAAAATTAACCCTGATAAAGATTTAAAAGCAATCCTTTTTGGGACTTCTTTTTTTTTATATTTGAAACTCGGATTAAGAACCAGTTTAGCAATCTTTTAAGATTAAAAATCAATCTTTATGGATTTAATTTCATTCAAATCCGGCTTAAGATTTAAATTTTAAATCCCTGTAATTTAGAGTGTACAAAATCATCATATTGTTATAAATGTGATAATTGGATAACAATTTTTCTTTACTCAGCTCCCTTGATGCTTTCTTTATTTATGCCGAAACACCAAGAAAAAAAGTGGCGTTGAAAACCAGATGCGCTAATACTCCACACTCCAATCTATAATAATTATAGACATTTGAAATTCTCACATTCTTAAAAATATGTCATAGCCTACTGATTCTGTACTCGGCTTTGTTTTGATCAAAAGCCAAGAAGAGAGTAGGGTTGAAAACCACACGACCCACACCTCAAAGCTATCAAGCCATTCTACTAATATTAAAGTTTTCAAACCCAAGTCAAACCTTGGTTCCATGTGCGCGTTATGCGAGCCTCCCGTATATGTTCTGTGCAAACGTATTACTCTTGCGTCAACTAATATACAGTGCGTCCCAGAAAAAACGAAACCGAGAATTATCGATGTTTTATCATAACTTGATCACAATTATAATGATAAATGACACATATTTGCAAAGCTTGGATCCTCCTCTTTCATATTTTGAGGCAACTCATATATTGCATATATCACGAATGAGTGATTAAAGTCAATTTGAAGAGAGGAAACCAAAAAGTCATTTGGCGGACGATATCTGAATTTCAAAGAGAAAATCACATTTCTAGAAAGTTGAGTTTCTGCCCTTTCATACACCTCAATCAGGAAAAATGAGTAAGGAATGACACCGTTCTGTTTGTTTAAAGTAGTGCTTCCATTTCCATATTTTTATCAAACGAATTCGTTTTCACTGGCTACCTGCCGTAGCAACAAGTAGAATTGACAACAGACTTAACTCCGTTCCGTTGACAATCAGCCATGCATGAAGTCTTTCGTCTACGGCTGATTGTCTACGAAACGGAGTCTTTTGTCAACTCTGTTTGTTGCTACTGCAGGCTGCCAGTGAAAACGAACTCGTTTGATAAAATTATGGAAATGCAAGCACTATACTTTAAACAAACAGAACTTTGTCATTCCTTGCTTATTTTTCCTGTTTGAGGTGTCATATTATAAGGGGGCAGAAAATCAACTTTCTAGAAATGTGATTTTCTCCTTGAAATTCAGATACCGTCCGCCAAATGATTTTTTTGGTTTCCTCTCTTCAAATTCATTTTAATCCTATTGCGTGAAATATGCATCATACGAGTTGCATCAAATGAAAGAGGAGAATCTAAGATTTCCAAATATGTGTAATTTATCAATTATAATTGTGATTAAGTTATGATAAAACATCGATAATTCTCGGTTTCGTTTTTTCTGGAACGCACTAAATATATGAGTATACTCAACAAATCCTTGCTAATATGATTACTGAGTTTGTATTTAAATTGCAATATCTCTTTGAAGAAGTGATATTTGAAGCTCATATTGTGAATACGGTATACCGGATGGAACTTTAACATCAAGAGCATGATGGTGATGGGTACACTTAAATTATACCCTCACTAATCTCTCCAGTCTACTTCAGGTCGATCTTGAAAACGTTCTTGTTGTTGGAATCGTAAGTATCTTCAAAACAGCACCTGCAATACCTTGGGCACAGCTGCCCTTCACTTGCTCTCACCCCTTGAGGGCGTCTGTTCATAAGAGATCGCCACGGTGGTGACTGCTTGACGATTTTTGGACGAAAGGGGGCGCTGTACCATGCTTCTCTCCTTGATGGTAAGTTACCAGAGCACTTCGACGACGATGAGAGGTTCGGAAGTAAGGGTCGGGTTACTGGTTTTTGTTTTCCCTGTTGCGCTGGAAATGGCGAAGTCCGATTCTCTTCTTCGTTGGTACAGTATCCCGAAGTGTTGTCCGAGATGAAAGATTTGGCTGTTCGCGGAGTGAGGGGTATAGTGCGCGTCCTTAGAGTTGGAGATTCATGGCGCTCTCCGGGGAATTCCCGCAAGTCCTTCGACGGTGGCTCCCGATATTTACCACCTGTGGTAGCTTTACCGCACGCGCGTTGATACGCGCGCTGCATCTGCAAGCGCGTCATCTCGTTAATCTCATCGCGCGCTATGCTACCCGATACGTCCGTGCGCAGATTAAATGGGTCAAAATATGAGTTTGCGCTGATGGAGCGGACGGGTTTAAGGCCTGGAGGTTTTTGGTACACACTTCTGGCAGGATAGTACATCTCTTGATGTCCGTTGTTAAAGTTATTCACCATCTGAATCCATTCTGTGTCGGTTTGAGGGATGTAAAACTTCCCGCGGTTTTCAGACTCGGTGCGCGCATGACCTTTATGGAGAGGCGGAGGATACACATTGATGCGCATGTAGTCTCTATCTAGGACGGTGCCCGTGATTGGCTGATTCATCGCTGCGTCATAATCACAGTCGTAATGTATGCCTAATGACGTCATCGTGAGAGACCTCCTTGGTGACGTCATCCTCTAAGGTAATACAGCCCACGGTCTTTACTGAACAGTGTGCAGTTTCGAATCCAGGGCGCAATCCATGTTTGTAAGTCCTGTGGATTAAGAAAAACAAACAAACAAGGAATTACCATTTCCCGAAAGTCAACTATTAGCCTAACATCGGTTAGGCCTACATGTGCTTCGCAAGAAAAATGCATCTTTAGGGAAAACAGGGCACCTACAAAGATTCGCTTCAATTCGGCAACAATAGCTCCAGGCTTTATTTCATCAAAGGTATATAGGGTTAGGGAAGGGTTGCAATGTTTTTCCTTTTTTAGGTAAGGTTTAGGGTGAGGATTAAAATTGGGTCTTGGTCTGAATTGAGGAGTTTGGTCATTGTAGAAAATGTTCACGAAACATTTGTCGCAAGAGCCTGTGATGTAGATAGAGCCAACTTTGCTTCATACACTGTCTGGGATCAGAGCCATCTAAACAGAGTCTGGCCAACTTGGTTTCACTGGGTCACAACATGGCGTATATTCTTTTGTTATGTGCTTGCCCAACAAAGCAGTAGTTGCCATGTTTGTCCAACTAAAACCGGGTTGGCCAAACTCTGTGTACAGATGGCTATGTAGGTCATCACAATAGCCTGCCCTCTATCGCTCAATCTTAATCGATGGTACATAGGTCATGGCGATAATGATAAGAACGGATGACAATCTTAGCGATCAATATGGATCAAGACAGTATAATTCCAAAGTGGTATCGTTTGCATACCTTCTAGCCAGGGTAGTTTGAAAGTTTGTACAATAACTGGTATTGATTGTAGGGTCATCTTCAGGGCGGTACGTAGGTCTTGACAGACATGCTTTGTGAAAAGCTCTTATTTAAATCTTTTCATTTGTCCTATAGTCCTCGGACGATGATTCACATCAAAATCCTTTCGCATTTATAAAGTGGAAGTGTACCCTGATGTTGGCTTTAATAGAAAGCGGAAAAATGTGAGGAACAGGTCAGTGAAAGTTTGAGCTGAAAATCTATTAAAGGCCTTAACCCCTTCTTATCATTGTTTTCCTTGTTCCCCTCTTCCTTCTCTTCTTTACCCTTCTCAATATTTTCCTCCTCCACTTTCTCCACCCCTGTTGCATGCTTATCCTTCTCTTTCTCCATCTCTCGACCCCCTATATCCTTCCATATCCACGGACTCTGGTCCAAGATTAAGAGTATGATTAAAACGGTACATCCCCCGCCCCCCCCCCCCCACCCCATCTTCATTCTTCGGAATCAGGTGCGGTTCTGGATGATTTTTAAAAGGTATTTCATGATTATTCCCCCCTTAATTTGAGTGGGGGGGGGGGGTCGATCTTCCAGGATATGTAACTCTTTTGTTCTGGACGTTTGCTCTCCTTCCCTACCTTCGCTCCATTAGTTAATGGACCGACATGATGCAGAGACAGTGAAATAAAAGGAGATGTGGTGAGAAAGGCAGGAGAGAGAGACGATAAAAAGAGAAATTAAAAGAAGAGATAGTGAAAACGAATACCTGAGAAACAAGCAGTCAATAACACATCTGCACACACAAACACACATTTTGTTAAGGAAGAAATTGAGAGAAATTTTGAAATAATGAACAAGATTGTAGGTAGCAGAAAGAGAAAAGATGGCAGGGGGAGAGAAAGATAGAGCAAGAGAGAGAGAGAGAAAGAAAGAGAGAGACAGTTAAAGAAAGAGAAAGAGAGAGAGATAAAGAAGAAGAGCGGCAGGTGAAAGTGCACAATAACTCAAATAGGAACCACAAAAATGCGAAGAACGCTAATGCCTCCGACGAACTAACAAAATAAAGGAAATTGCAAGGAAAGTGTACATCGGTTGTCATGGCGATAAAGGAAAGCAGGTGCTATAGTTTAGAAGGTGACAAGATAAGTCAAGGTTCTTCTTCTTTATGAAGGTTGATATATCTGTGATACTCTTTAACATGATCACAAAGGACTTGTATCCATCTCACTCTTTATCATTCCAAATTACGACCCGGCTGTGACGTGTATGACCACAGATGACTTGATTTTGAGAAATTGAAATTGTATAATAATAACATAAATGATAAAAATGATAATGATGATGATAATGATGATGATAATGATGATATTTATGATGATAATGATGATGATAATGATGATGAAAATCATTAAAAAAGAAATGAGAATGATAATAATAATAATGGTAACAATAATGATGATAGTGATACTCCTACTATTACCGTATACAACTACTGCACGTACTACTACTACTACACCTACTACTAATACTACTGCTGCTATCACTACTACTACTACTACTACTACTTCTACCATACTACTTCTACCGATGATAATAAACCTTAATAAAGCGCAGAAACTATGGAAAATTAACATTCGACTGCGCTGCAAGAGCACCTCATATAAAACTACAGCATAAATTAAATGCAAAGTTGTGCTTTAGTTTTTATTAAAAGATACTTAACGATGATGATTAAGAAAAAGAAGAAGAAGAGAGAAAAGGTTGGTGAGTAAAAGAAGGGAAGAGATGTTGAGAAGATAAATAAGAAGGGAGAAGAAGGCGTCGATGAAGAAGGTGGAGATGCGGAATTAAAATGAAATTAGAGATAAAGAAGAACATTTAAAGAAAGAAGAAACGTAAAATAAAAAGATGTTTGGAAGAATTATCGTAAACATTGCACTAGTTCACTAGAACCCTTCCATTTACTGCTTTATAGTGCCATGGTGACGACCGGGCCTAAATGCCCAAGCTTGTTTTTGAAGGAAATTATCTATAGACCAGTATATTGAAGAGGCCTGCATTCGAATGTAATTACGTTGGTGCCAATCATGCCAATTTCCCATAATTAGCACCTCCATTGTTCAGGTAACGAAAGGCGTTAATTAGTTAGCAGATGCAGCGTTTTCATTACCTACAAGCATGCAGCGTGCAAGGCCTTAGTAGTTTATGTTTTGTTTTGTTTGTTTGTAGTTGTGTAGTCTGTAGTAGTTTTATTTCTTACCTTTTACCCTTTTGATTTTATGTCTGTTAATTATGGCATGTGTATTTGTATTTGTATTTTGTATTGTATCAATAATATCTTAAATGTTTAATATTTCAGGCCTTATGTTAATTTTGATCTAGTTTTTAAGTTGTTTTAGTTCTCTTATGGTATGTTGTTTATATAATGTCTTTGTTTTCTACACCCACAACAAAAAGTGAGTCATTTGACACATTTAAGCATAATTTTCGTGAGTCAGGTGTAAATTGACTCATTAGTAACAACCAATGAGTCTCTATTGACTCATTTATATTTCACCAGTGTGTCAATCATGAGCTGACGCATTTGCAAAATGCTTCGACTGACTCACATGGTCGTAAAAAATGAGTCAAGATCGACATAAGAGCATTTTAGAAGAAAAAAGTGAGTCAACTTGAAAGTGAGGCTGTATGCATGCGCGCGCATGCTTTCGTGACGTCATCCAAAATGCGCATTCTCGAGCCATATTTGAATTCCCGATCGACGACGCGACGTCGCCATCTTATATCTTGGATTCAGAAGAGTTTTGACTGCAGCTAGTGAAAAATTGGTACGCATAATTATTCATATGGTTTTAAACGATGATTTTTATGACTGGATTCGTGGGCTGAATCTTCTGATTATTATACAAATGATGCATGCGTTCATTTTACGATATCCGCACTCGAGTTGATGAGGCTGTGTGTAACTTAACTATCACTATGAACATGACTGACAATGAGAGCGGACAAAATGTACAGTTCCTCAGGTAGAAAAGGAACATCCCTTCACTGCTATTATGTAAAAATGTGTAGAACAGGTGTCACATGCATATTCACCTTTTTACATAATAGCTGTGAAGGGATGTTCCTTTGTCTACCTGAGGAACTGTATATTTTGTCCGCTCTCATTGTCAGTCATGTTCATAGTGTATAGATTCTACTGTATCGCACGAAGCCGTGTCGAATGAAAACATGCATGATCTTGCATCATTGTTTTATACAACGAAACTCCTATATCCTTGTTAAAACGAATTAATTCAAGATTGTTTCGTGACAGTATGGGTGACAAATAAATCTCAAGTTAAGGCTTAATTTAGTGCGTACAACGTAGATTTTTCAGATTCGGGTAGCGGGACCACCGATTTCATCGCTAAAATGTGATATTTTAGGATATATTTTCCATTGCAAATGTGGACAGTGACTCTGGCATGGTATGGTATGTGTGTGATAGGCCTAGGGAGTAGGGGGGTCTATGTCATGATGCACCCACAACAACAAGTGAGTCACCCTTACTCAAATTGATGAGTCACTGGTTTGTCCGTACAGCGAAACACTTGAAGGATCATGTGAGTCACTATGACTCGATACAAATGAGTCTTATTTATCTAAGACTCACTTGAAGTGAGTCTTAGAGACTCATTTGTATCGAGTCATAGTGACTCACATGATCCTTCAAGTGTTTCGCTGTACGGACAAACCAGTGACTCATCAATTTGAGTAAGGGTGACTCACTTTTTGTTGTGGGTGTACAATGTATTCTATTTTTTGTAAATCTTTGTATGTACAGGGCTCTTTTGTAAAGCAGGCCTCTGGCACTGAAAAGACTACCCTGTTTTTAAATAAAACTGAATAAATAAATATAAATGGATGCGAGATTGGTCTTATTTGATGAGGGGAGAAAGGGATGACAAACTAGGAGAGGAAGAGAAGGTAGAGTGACGAGAGGAAAACGACTAAAAGGGTGAGTTAGGATGTAAACAATGACATTGGTGAGATTTGATTTTGATTTATTCGCATTCCAATAGTCATTTAGATAAATAATTAACATAAACAATGTACTACATTCGTATAGGAGACAAAATGAAAATATTAAAGAACTCAAATTACGGAAAACGAACTACTGGACCTATTTGTATACTTTGACATGCATACTAAAAAAGAAGATTGTATGGTGCATGCCCCTAAGATTGGGACGGGAGGGGAGGGGTAGTAAACATAAATGGATGACGGAGAAATAGTATATTTTGTATACCGAATAAATCGAGAGGAGCGTGTTATGATTAAAGTGAAAACGCTGATTTTGTAACTTTTTTTTAATGAAAATTATTTTTTTGTTCATTGTTTAATTTCTAATGTTCAAAGTCCAATGTTAAATGTATTCAAATTAGATGAATAATCTTTTGAGATTCCCTCTAGAAAATAATACGTTCATTTGTGCATACGACCCCGAGTTTAACCATTAAATGTGGGGGGGAAAAGAGAAAATTTGAAGAGAATGATGGTGAAGAAATAAATAAAAACGTGAAAGGACATTTCAGGAATTGGCCAAAACATCCCGAGGGACCTGCAAAAAAAGTCCAAATATTATAACCCAAGCAATTACCAGGTAGGTTTACACTTTAACACCTGGGTTGACAGTGTCAAGCTGGGATTCGAACCCTCAAACCCTTGGATCGCGAATTAAGTGAAAGATCCACTTTACTACGACATCTCCACATTTTGAATGTGCAGTTATCCGATTCACAAGACTGAATAGTCCTAAGTATTAAAGCAGCATTTAAAGGTACTATGTCCCATTTGCAGGCCAAAAAAATGAAAAAGTTAAATTCCAACTGCATTTGAAAGATATTACTCATTTAGAACTTCCCTAAAAAAGGTGGGGCTTGAAAATGTCTTCAAGTGGGAAAATAATGACTATTAGTTGTCAAATCGACTTTAGGGCTATAGAGCCCAAAAGTAATAGTCTTGATTTTCAGACAATTGTACCGAATGGTCAAACGTTTTATGCTGCGCAAAGATTCAATCAGTTTAATCTTGGCCATTACAAGAAGTGGGTTATTGATGTAGACAAATGCTCATGTACCCTTTACAACTCTTTTCATGTTTGTTATTACCAAAGAAGAAAAAAAGCTAGTCAGTCACTCAATAGTGTCTGACAGTGAAGTCTAGCAAGTAAACGGGTTTCCTTGCATAATATGAATATGAGGACACTGCTAACATTTAAATTTCACAGATAGGACATACATGACATATTCATAATTCCTGCAAAGTTCTACAGAATTTGAGGTTGGCTGCAAAAGGGACATAGTACCTTTAATGTTGCTAGTTTAAATAAACTTACCTGTTTTTATGATTTTCTAAATTTGTCGAAACGCTAAGCACGAGGTAAGTTCATTCGTAGATAGAAAGGAGCACCCGATTCTAGTTCAAACACAAACTAAACACCGCGTCTAACCAAGAAGTTACCAGCAACGAATGCTGGAATGTAAAGTGATTTCACCTGGTTAAATTAATGGTCCAATCATTATTTGTTTTACACGAAATCCCTCGAAACAGTTATCCAAGTTATGAAGAAAATTAATCCATTCGTAAGTGATCACCGTAACCTGAAACCATAACGAGCATTGTTGTTCTATCTAGACTTTGATGTACACAATCAAGTAATGAAGTATTAGTACGATAGAAAGATCGTCACGGTGTTATCGATATTAATCAATGTCATGGTAATTAGACTAGTCTCGCTGTAAGGCGGTTTTCTATTGCTAGCTACTAGACATTCGACACAATAAATTACAATTAATGAAACTCTAGCCATATTAAAGGAATCAAATTGATACGTGCCTGTCTCATTAATTTGTCTTTCTTTTCCTACTCTCACATGCACTCCTATTGTATAACATAAAACAAGCATGTTGACGTGTCACAATGTATCAATTTAATACACACTGTAAACAAATAATAGTCGAAATAACTCAATAAAATTGAGGAAAAGAATTGCCTTATTTTTATTAAGTAAAAATTACCTACGGCATCTTAAGTAGAATTTACTTATTTTGCTGAATAAATTTTTGCTCAGTTAAATCGAGTTACATTAACGTAAATAATTTGTAATCATTGTAATCATTTTAGATAATTAAAAAAAAGCTATGATAGGATTACATATTGCACGATTTGCTACCCATCTAATCTAACAAGTAACATCCACTAATCATTCACTACTTCTATTTAATATTAATCACTAATCACTAACACTACTTCTATTTAAGATTTACATACGCTTCAATTCGACACATATTAAAAGGCTCCAAATTGTATATATACTTGATCGTAGCATCTTAAAAGGAAAATTGGTTGACAATTTCCTGAAATATCAAGTTTTTATTTGTTTTGAACTGGGTAACAATTAAAAATTGTCTTGTCTTTGCTTAGCCATGTTAAATGAATTATTAAATGTTTTAAAGTCCTTAAATTTTCATTCAACCACAAAAAAGAATTGTTTTATTTAAAAAAGAGTTTAATTTGGTCTTAATGAATATTCATAAATTATGTAAATATTTCTATTACGCACTGCATCGGTCCTTACTTTAAAAAGATAAGAATAATCAACATAAATTGTTTGAGTAATACGTATAATTTCTGATTTTGAGTTAAAATTACTAAATTAATACAAGCTGAACTTATTATTATAAAAGTTACTGTCCTATGGCGGACTAATGAATATTAATAAGTCAGAATTAATCAGGAGAGCTTAGGTATTTGTTTCTAGTTCATCGTGACTGTGCCATGGACCAGTGATGGCCTGGTGGTAGAGTCGCTGCCCGGCAAGCAGTAGATGGCAGGTTCAAATCCCGCTGGTTCCAAGATTTTTTCTGACTTGTGTTTTTCAATACAGGTCGATCAATCGACCTTATTGATACAGATCGATCAATCGATCTTATTTACTGGGTGGAAGCCACAAATATATTTAATAAGCTGAAATTACTTAAAGTTTTTATGTATTTGATTTTACTTAAATATTCCACGTATGTTCTACTAAATTGAAAGTCTGAGTTAGCAAGACTTAAATTTAGTGCGTAAGTGGCAAAACTAATGTTTTCAAGTAAATTCTACATGGAAAAAATACGTAAAAATTACCAATGAACAAATTATTTTTTACAGTGCAGGAACGTTACTTTATAGCTGTATAGAAGTTCACAATACAAGCAATGCTTTCCGGGTTTTCGCCTCCTTTTTTCTGAATTTGTTACTGAACTGATATCTGTGTTTACCAAATTGGACCGACGTTCAGTAAAGAATTTGAATTCCAATCAATTAATCAAAATTATCAAAGTTTTATCATAATGTACCAGCTCAAATCAATCTCAGATGCATGGTAACGATAACAGAATTAATGTCGCTAATAGTACGCCCCAACAAATTAACTACAGTCTAAATGGGGATGTGTCGTGGTATAGTGGTTTATTCACGTGACTCTCATCTGAGGGTTGAGGGTTCGAATCCCAGCCCGCCAATAACGTCCTTTAGCAGTCCTGAATCCGATGACCGGGGCAATACTATTATCGCGCTTAGAGAAATCGTAGATGTACCAAGCGCTATATAAACTAGAATGTTATTATCATCAATATCATTATTGCTAGTAGGTGTATTTAAATGAAGTATTGGTTCAAACAAATTCAAACAAATTGTAAAAGTCCCCGGACTGTCGATCACAAGGTCCATGGTTCGAGTCCCGCCGCGGCACTAATGTCCTTTGGCTTTGGCAAGACATTGATCTACATTTTCCACACTCCACCCAGTTACCCAGGTGATGTAAATGGGTACCTGGCAGGAATTAATTCCTTGAAATGCTAGAGAGCCGCGCTAAAGCCAGGGTAATAATCTCCCCTACGCCTCAGAATAGTTTACTTTAGATCGATGGCGCATTACAAATGCTGTAGTATAAAAGTTAAATGGCCTTAATAAAGACTAGTTACACCATGCTTTTTGCAATGACTTCATGTTGTGTCTAGATTCTTCGCCTTTGTCTGATCCCAGGGGTATTGTAATGTTTTGTCGTGTTTGACCGTCATGGCTTGTCACTTGCTTTAGCCTTGAATCAATTCAACAAAGAATAAATCAATATCAAAGCTCGTAATGAGAGATGCAAATGTCCGAATATATATGTGTATAGGCCTAATGTGCTATCAATGTTCTATAGCCCTGTGGTAGCAGTAGCAAGGAGTCTGTTATACAATGTTCTACCGTGTGAGTCAAAAAAAGGTTTACACCTAGAAAATTGCTAATTATTTAAAAAACTCATCTATGAACAGTAAATTATTATACATCTTATGGAAGAGTGTTTTAATCCAAATCATTTGGTATCATTTTTGTGTGGTATGTGTTCACGCTTGGATGAACAGGAGGCATTGTTTGCGAGAGTGCAAAAATCGATGGGATTAGCGGAGTGAGAGAATGAATTGAATGTATCAAATGAAATGCAATATTATGCTTTTTACATAAGCAAAGTCACACACGCATACACACGCGCGCACAAAAAATGTTCGTTGATAATTGATATTCGATATTTGATATGTGTGGCATGATTAAATTTGTTAGGGATGTTATTTGGATCTGAAAAAGAAAAGAAAAGAAAAAGAGAAAAAAAATGAATTAGCAATTTTCTAGGTGTAAACTTTTTTTTGACTCACACTGCGGTATAGCCCGGTGGTGGCACTACATAGCAAGGAGTCTGTTATACTCCTTGTTCAGCGTGACGACTGCAAGTAGTTATAAATTTCGTATTAAGATGGTCTGTCTTGGGGTATTTTCCCTTTCTCTCTTCACTTTATAATATGGAAATTTGTCTCTAATTTAGTTGATTATGACGTTAAGGTGCAATATGTTGAACCATTCTTTTTCTTTGTAATCTCCATTTTTGTTTATTGTCAATATTAGAGAATTTATTGGATTCTTTTGTATAATTTTGAACAATGAAACTGACACCTTTTTTGTATCAGTCTTATGATTGTTTGTAACAAGGAATTGTCTTTCAATAACAGGAATAAATGAATGAATGGATTGGATTTGAACAAATAACATAGGAGAATCTAATTTTTTTAGAGCAATTGGTCATTATATCCTCGATGTTTGCAAAAAATATGTTCTTTTTTAATGTATACTCGTAAACCCCAATAATTTAAAGCCTATTTTGTACCTGTATTCGTGCATAAAGGGGTCATATTTTCGTTGTGAGAAAAATGCTCTTGATATTATGTGAAATAGGGGGTCATTTGGCTAGCTATCACCTTTTAAAATGTCTCCATGTTGCTCATTTTATTTGCTTTGATATCAGAAATTGTTAGACAAATATGGAATTCCGTCACTCTAACGGCCCGCACCCCACATTTTCTTTCTTTCAGACATACTTGAGAACTCAACGAAGAGGGTGTCCTATCGAAATAGCCCTCTATACCACGTTGACTATCCTGAGTATTGGTTTTCCATTCAGTTTTCTTTTTTCATGGACAATTTCGTCTTTCGTCATTTAATTTGGAACAATGTCTCATAATGAATGACTATCATTCAATCGAGCTTAGTGTGTTTTGAAGGAATAGTTGAGTTCTGTTGCAGAGGGCATAACACAAAATATTTTTTCTTGTGAGATAATGAAAAACTGAGTGTCAAATTTGAAAGAACATAATATTTAAATGACAAAATCATCTTTGTTTGATCAAAATCGGTTCAGAGACGGCAGAAATATAACGATTTCTAATACTTGTGTACCAGCGCAAATATTAGATATTTTGAAAAAATTTGAAAAAATCGTTGAAAAAAATAAAAAAAATAACGCCTTTTACGTCGTATTTCAGCCAATGTCGATGTTGGCTTTTTTTGTTGGCATTTTCGTGTTGCTTATATTACGCACAACCAGCCGGCCCATGTATTGTTATTTTTAATTAAATAATTGATTAACGGTCACCGTGTTTTTTTAAAAGTGGAGCTGAATTGGTATGCTCGTATTGGCTAAATTTCACTCATTTGGGGGTCTAAAATTACCTTCATAGCAACTTTAGGTTCTGAAAGGGCACTAGAAGTGTCATAGATATAAAGAATAAGAGCAATAACCATGCACTTTGAAGGCATTTGCGGTCTGAAAATAGAACTCAACTATCCCTTTAATCTTCCTTGGATACCTGACAATTAAATGGGGTACTCATAATTGCAGGGCCTTCTGAAAGATAAGTACTGACTCTTATGAGGCTTCCCTAGGTAAACAGAATTATTATTATTATTATAATTATTGTTATCATCATCATCATTGTTATTATTTTATTACGACAGGTCTTGACGTTTGGAACGCTTTACCTAATGAAATAGTAAGAACTTTTAATAACCTTTTGTTATTTAAAAAGAAACTGAAGGAACTATTTCTCTCCAAATATGCTTGTTAACTGTTGAGGTACATCATAATAGTGCTTTATTTTGTCAAGAAGAGGTTATGATGTGTATTCCCTTGTTTTTGTTTGTCATTCAAATACGTTAAGGGGCATGATTTTGATTTAAGCATTAATTTTGGATTTTGTTTTATTTTTGTAACGACAGAACCTAATAATTATCAGTTATGTTATCCTCAGCTAGGAACATTGCGCTTCAAACATTTTTTGTTTATGCACTGCTCGTACTATTTATTATGTCTCGATGTTACCCACTGAATATATTATCTGTAAACAATTATTTTACATGGTGAATAAATAAAACAAACAAACAAAAAACTATGTATTCACTAAGTTTAACCAACGGATACTAATTGAATAGGAATGAGTATGGAATAAAACATTTGTATACGTCGGGAAAACACACATGAAAATGATACTAGCTGTACATGAATGGACCGGCATACTAGCAAAAATTCATATTTACGGATGTTTCTTTCCTGGGGAACTATAATAACGAGGTTTTCAATAAACTGTTGTTATTGAATGAGGTATAATTATGTACAATACTTGGAATCTAATTTGACTTGTTGCTATGTCTCACAAGCCTCGGACAAGCTAACGGATTGTCAAGAGACTCCTTTCTTTTAACATTATGCATACGTTTTGAAATTGTTAGTAAACTGGTCTATTTCTTTATTGTTATATCTTTTAACTTTTTGATTTTCTATGAATACTTTTTTTTCAAGACGTGTTGTAAAACATCATCTGAGGAACTAAATACTTCAACAAGCTCTGCCTTTAGTTAATTCCTTTTTTCTTGCCATTAGTATCATATTTGTCTTGTTTCATTGTACATATATATTTTCGCAATATTCTTATATTAAATTGCAAATAACATTGAAAATTCATTGTATAATTATGTTTTGCATGATAAATAAAATCATTTGAATCTTTGAATCAGACTCTTGAGAAAAGATGGTCTCGACTGATGATGTGCAATACCGCCATCTTTCGTTGGAATAGTCGCGATAAAAGTTCGGCGTTTGCAACCACAGGTCTCTACGAAAAGAAACAACAGTTAGTAGTCATTTAGTTCGGTATCGGGGACTTTAAACACAAAAGATCATGCTATACATTTCGGCAATCATGAATACTGCGTTCTTGTAGGTCCTGTATCATAGAGTTAGTCAAACGAGATTGATTGGTGCCGCATCTTTGACTGCGATCTGGGTTCATGTATCTCGGGAAGGAAGATATAAACTGAAGAGGAGAAGAGAAGTCGAAATAATGAGAAAAAAAAAAAGGAGGAATCTTGAAAAGAGTGCACTAGCAATAAAACGGGTAACTAGAAATAATATCAATGTTTATTACTTTAATATTAATGGCTCCGGTAACTTGTTACAACTATGCTTATATTTTTTTCCTTCTAATATTGATCTTCGAATTAAATGAACGAGAGAGAAGAAAGTGCAATGAGGTAGTTTGAAAAAAGGGAATAAAAATGGATACTGCTAGACAAATTTTTGGCCTTCACGGGAATACATTGTATAGAGATGCAATATGACAGGGCTCAAACTATGTTGTCAAGAAATAAACGGCCCGAAGTGCAAGACTATATCAAAGTACTACAGCTATCCAAGCGTCCACAAGATTTGTTACCATGGCTACGTAGATGATGGCACGCGCTTCCAGGCGACATACCAAAGTGGATCTCTTCAGCAGGCCACGCCCACATAAAGGACTGTTTTTTAATAAGACCACGCCTCTTAAATCAATGCCCCCACGTGCAGATTTTCTTTTCTTTTAGGAAACTGAATGTCATCAAAATGAGAGATGTAGGCCACACCCATATACAATGTGGAAAACACGCCCCTCTGGAAGCTAAGCCCCACGCGCCCTTATCGATTTAAGAAGTAAGACGAGGCGGGGGGAGGGGGGGGGGTGCTTTTGTTCGTAAGAAATGGAAATTTTGACACGACAGGTTGAAGTGGATAGTTGGAAAGTGAGATGGATAAACAAAAAATGTATGAAAGGTTTGAATGACAGAGAAAGAGCGAGAGAGGAGAGTGAGATGGGAGATAGCCTAGATAAAGAGATAGAGAAAGGTTGGTATAGAGACAACTAGATGAAGAGAGAGAGAGAGAGAGAGATGAAGAAAAAAAAATCTCCTTTTTATTTTTTTTCAAAGAGATGCAGCTCCTTGTGCAGGATGTGTAAGGGGTGGTGATGATGGGCCCAGAGCCACCCCGGTCCGAGCTGGGCACGTTGATATGGCGAATACTGATGGGCAAGCACAAAACAAAAGAATAGACGCCATGTTGTGACCAAGTGATACCAGGAAGAAAACAGTTGGTCAAACTCTGTGTATAGGTGGCTCTGGATGGGCCTATATGGACCTTCCTCCTCTATCGTAGGCATGGTATAGGTCCAGGGAAGAACAAAGAGTGTTTGATTTATCGTGGACCCATCCATGGATTCATTAGTGGGCGATGTGAGATGGAGTCAAGATAGTGCCGAATAACAACGAGACTATATAAATATTGCCGTATCTTAATTAACAATAATGACAATATCAATAATAAACATTATTATTAGTAGTAGTATTTTTAAATATATTGTCATTATTATTATTATTATTATTATAATTATTAATATCATTATTTTAATATAGTCCCTTTTGCATCATTCTTTTACCTCGTAATCACTCCATGAAGTTGAGATTCACGGAGCAACTATATACCTCCCTTACAAATCAAAATAAATTGTTTGGATTTTGCGGTGGCAATAATTCGCACTTAACTGAGTTCAGATGAATGCAACACCAGAAATATTCTCCGCTCAATTACGAAATCAACTACTATCATTATTTCGACAACATTTTATCGGCTGCACAGTTTATTATGAAATGGCAAAAACGCTATTAAACGAATCTCAAAGAAAAGAAGTCAATAAGAAATAGTTCCATCTCAGAATATCAGAATAACGTGACAACATGAATTTATCACATATTTTTACGGTGTATCTCTAATATCATATGTATTGAATATCAAGGTTGTCATTGGTTTACATTTTCTCTGGCCCAATTTTTTTTTGGCGGTGATCATCATGATCATCGTTAGCCACTAGATGGATATGATTCGTTTGATTGGTTGTATATTTTGGGGGATATATTTTTACGATAGAATTTGTCGAAGTTATAATTGTTTCGTAATTAAATAACCCTGCGGAAGGGGGTAGGGAGACCAAACCTCCCTGCAAACTTTGCGCGTAATTCAAACCATGGACATTATTATACATGTTCAAACGATAACACGAACATCAAGAAGATAGCTTGCAGTGCTCCAGAGCGTGCTGGGCAAAACTAGGAAACAATGGCGGACAGTGTCAAAACTCTCGTCAAAACATCGAAAATAAAGAGTCTTGATAAGATTTCTGGCACCCCTGCTGGCTAACTCGCAATCCAAAACAAAGCCTCTTTATACTGGTACGACAGCAGAGGAATGGAGGGGGGGGGGGGGGGTGTCGGAGGATAAGCACTTATTCTTTCCCAATGTTCATAATTTCGAAGTTTCATTATTCCATTGACATCTTTGGTAATAGGTCCATAGTATTCCGAAACAACAAAAATCACATACCACCAGATTTATAATTCGGAGCATTTGCTGCGTTCTTCCGAAGGTTCGTTAATCTCAAGGCTCATGATTCCAGAGGTTCGTAATTCCGAAATAAAAACAAAAAGAAGATACAGAGTTCAATGACAATTTCGGAATTACGAGCCTCCTGAATAATAAACCCTGCTTCATATCGTTATGTTATTACTAGAATATAAGAATATTTCCATCTTGTCTATCTTTTATTTTGATGGTTCTTCTATGATTATAAACACAACGATACAGTTTCTCATAATATATTATGTTTTTGTACAATGTGTGACCAAAACAAATTTCCATGTATTCTTGTGAATTTGGATGAATAAAAAGAATTGAATTGAATTGAATTGAATTATTGTGAACCCTATTTCATTTCGGAATACGAACCTTCGGAATAATCATGAACCTTCAGAGAAACAAACCTTCGGAAAAACCAAAACCGATCGTACGGAATTACAAACCATTTGGAAAAGCGACATGTAACCAAAGAGGGTAATAGGTCTCCTGCTAAGCAATTTGACCGAGCTCCCTGGTGCATCGTCAAAAACATAACACATAAGAAGACATTCGATAATGAGTGCTCTCACCATGTAAATGTGAAAACATTCATTGGAAGCAAGAAATGTCATAATAGAATTTAGGTTTAGAAAATGTACTGTAATGGGGCGAAAGTGAAAATAGTTGGCGCGATGGGGCGTCATCGGTTTGATAGCTGTGTGTCGATGAAATGGAACTTGCCGTAGACATGGTAGGTGATTTGAAAAGAAACACGAAAAGAAACACGGAAATATCGCGGAACTGCGCAAGTCATATACAAAGTTGAGCAGACTTTATCAACATGTATACATTAACAAAATCATGTCTTTTATAATGAAGGACAACACATGAGTACATACAATATGATGTGGAAAAAACAACCAAATAAAGCAAAATATAAAACTATGGTTAAAAATTGAAGAGTTGAATACATTCTTGTACATTTCATTCTGCTTGTACATTCTTGTTGAAATATTGGTAATAACATGTAATAGCTAATGCATACAATCATGTACATAATAACATTGCCTTATTGGTATGATAAGAGCAAATAGTTTAGTAACGTATATATGGAGCTATCGAATTCTCAATTTATTTCATTATTTCAAGTAGAATACAGTACAACAAGAGCTTCGCGATTACTTTTTCACTCCGAGGGTTCATGGCAATAAAATGAAGTAGCCTATTTAGAGAGATCGTGCAAAGTTTATTTATTATATTTCATGATAACAGTTGGCTTTTCCTGTAGAATGAATACGAAACAAAGTAACTCACATCAATTCCATTGTAATCCTAATGTACTACATAATTTACATGAAATCATTGCTTCTAAAAAAGTGTTTTTTCACAAGGTCATCACGTGACCAGTACTCTCTTTAAGAAGAGAAAGATATCTATAATAAAAACTGAGAATTATTATTATTATTATTATTAAAACAACGTTTTTGTTGAAATCTTTCCTCAATATTTTATTTAGTAATTATGTTGCATTCTCCTGATTGTTTGTTTTATCATTAGGACCCCTCGGTAGAACAGCTGGGCTAGAATGGCAGGGCGATTATTCCGAAATTACTTTGTAATGTTATTTTATATGTTACTATTTAAACGATATCTCTTCAATTTAAATTCATTATAATTTAGGCAATTTGTATCTAACAAGATGGCAGCGTAGATTAATTACCTTTGTCATGCTTGTAAATCTATGTACTATTTACTTTGAGCCAAAAATTCAATAAAGGGTAATCAATTATTTGGTCTTTCGGTTTTCTCCCAACTGCTTTCATTAACGTGTTACGAAACGCGCGGTTAGCATAATGGCATAATTTTATGCTACAGCGCGCGAAAAAGCCGTTATAGAAACAAATTGGTTGTTGTTAACCCCAGTCATGCCAGAAGGTTAAAAAAATATATATATACAAATTGTTACAGGAGCTAGAGTGGATGTTCATGCCATTAAACACCAACAAAGAAAGCTACAAAAATGAACAGAAGAATACAGAGATTGTTTTATTAAGGATAAAGATACTTTGCTAAGCTAATATGTGAGTCCATAATCCCATTGTAATTCAGATACGGATGGAGGTATGACTGATTAGTTTGTTTTCAGCGGTATTTGCGGTGTTGCACGTAGGACGATAAACAGGGAGGAGAAAGGTTTTATTTTTAAATTTATTTATTTATGGTATAATGCAAAATACGATTAGTAACAAATGGCTGAATTGTTCAAATTTACAAGCAAATGTTTTAAATACATAGAATATATTGAAAATGGTAAAGATATACAAACACCAGATGATACTCAGGATACATTTAGACCACTGTGGTATGAATATTTCAAGAAAAGCAAAAAAAAAGAGCAAACACAATGAGCCATAAAACATAAGTTGTAATTCAATTGAGAGAAGTAATAGTGGGATCTTGTATGTCAGACTTGACATTCCTGGCGCTCCACAATATTTGAGATCGACTGAATTACAGGATTATTGTAGCATTTCTACTTTATGTAACAACTGTTCTTTTTTTGTTCAGGTTGTTTGTATAAATGAAATCATCTGTGTATGAATGAGACGGTGTATAGAATTGAGCCCATTCAACTGACATCGGATCCGATTTTGAGGAGCACGGTATAAAAGTTTGACGTAATGACTGGCAGTTAACGAAAATAACAATCATTTTGCAACGTGGGAAGTAAACTATTTCCCCTTCTTTTTCATAAAATTATTCCTTTGCAAGTAGAATCAATGATTCATACTCGAGATGGAAGCAGATGGTATACTCGTATAGTCAGAACTCAAAGCCCTCAAACAATGAGAAGTCATAGAAAACGGAAACTCCTGAGAAAAGACGGAAAACAGGAAGTTCTTGACGTTTGAACGCAAAGCAAACAAAAGCATTCCGTCTGTTGAGGAACGCTTGATATGACTCTAATGAGACAACTATTTATTTGAAGCACGTTTAATTAATTATAATGACGGAAGGAGACATGTGACTGATGATAGTGAGTGGCTTCTTTTTGTCTTTCTCACGCTCATGCCCTCTCTCTCTCTCTCTCTCTCTCTCTGTGAATCCATGGCTCTCTCTCTTTTCCTGTTCTCTCATCTCTCTCTCTCTCTCCTTTCCTTCGCTGATTATCTGTTTATTTTTTGCTGTATTTCTATCTGTATCATTCTCTCTGTCTCTCGGTCCTCTCTCATTCTTTCTCTCTCTCTCTCTCTCTCTGTATCCACGGTTATCTGTTTTCCTCCTCCCTCATCTCTCTCTCTCTTTCTCTCTCTCTATATTCGTAGTACATGTAGGCCTAGTACACTGTTAGAACAAGTATTACAATTTTTAATCAAGTTGGTTAAAATTTTAATCAACCACGGATTACCAGGTGAATCACACAATCGTTGGTTAAACTTTAACCAACAGCCTGTTGATTAAAATTTAACCTGTGGTTGATTAAAAATTTTAATCAATTATTGGTTAAAAAAAATTGCTCAATGTTGGTTAAAATGGTGTTGATTAAACTTTAACCATTTGTTGATTAAAATTTTAATCTTTTGTTGGTTATTTATGCTTTGTTCGGGGCTGATTCACATGTTGTTGGTTAAACTTACATGAGCCGTTGGTTAAAATTGTAACCATTGTTGGTTAATTATTTTTCGATTCACACGATGTTGGTTAAACTTTAGTGGGTTGTTGGTTACAGTTATAACCACTGTTGGTTAAACTTACGGGGGTTTGGAGGTCTTATCCTCGTGATTGCAGGTAAGAAATGGTTTAATATGATTATCATCAATGCTAAGATTGGAAGGAAGAAGTGAAATAAGGTTCTTGCTCAAATTAAAAACGCTTTGTGTCCCGGCCCGTAGGTTGTAGCTCAGCCAGTAAGTGTAACGGATGACCTACCCAAATTGCATGCATGAAGACGTTTCACTTTATGATGACATCTTATTTTATATTTAATTGTTTTAAACAATTAGATACAATTAGATTTAAAAAATAAGATTATTATTCATGCATGCAATTTGGGTAGGTGATCCGTAATAGGCCTACACTTCTCCTTCTTTAATTGGGTCTGCCTCCTTCACGGTTGAAGATTCTTGCAGACTGATGAGTGTGTGTGTGCGCTTACGTTAGCCAGGTGCACGGTGCAATCAAAATGTTACTTATTGGCCCGGCTTATTGGTTGAGCTACGTACTAGCCTAGGGGACACAAATCGTTTTTGATTTGAGCAAGAACCTTATTTCACTTCTTCCTTACAATCTTAGAATTGATGATGATAATATTAAAATAATTTCTTACCTGAAAACACGGAGATAAGACCGTCCAAACCCCCATTTCTCAGGTCCTCGCGACAACCTCCATTGTTAATTTTGTCGCACGCGTAAACTGCATGTACTTTGCATGTACTTAATTTATTTGTATGTCGAGCGATCGCTAGCTACGCGCTTCGATATCGTTTCGTTGGGTCACGTGACCAGTACTTTAATCAACATTGATTAAACTTTAACCGGAAGGGGGCTTTCATTACTGTCGGAATTTTGTTTTTAATCCGTGCTGGGTTACAATTTTTGCCAACGACTTAGACTTAACCAACATAGGTTAAAAGGAATAATTTTGATCAACACTGTTTTTAACCAACGCAAGATTAAAAGTAAATCTTAATCAACACTACATTTTTAACCAACGTTGAGCGTTTTTTAATCAACAATTTTTTAACCCGCAGTTTTTTAATACTTGTTTTAACAGTGTAGTAGTAGTAGTAGTAGTAGTAGTAGTAGAAGTAGTAGTACTAGTACTAGTACAGAGAGAGAGAGACAGAGAGAGAGAGAGAGAGAGAGAAAGAGAGAGAAGGGGGAAAGGTGTGGGGGGGGGGGGGGGCAAAAGAGAAAGAGAGGTTGGAGTGTGTAGGCTGTATGGATCCGAAAACAAAAATGTATTCGCTTCGATTTTCTGCACACATTTAAATACAGATCATACTCGTAGGGCACCTCTGTGGAAACAAAACAAACGGAAATTATTCCGATGTATGCTAATTAACTGCAGAATCTGAATTAACTTAATTATATCACGTGATCACGATAATGGCAAAAGGGTGGGATTCGATTTAGATAAATCTTTTCATGCTTTCATTTAACCAATTATAACTGTATTTTGGAAATGTGATTAACCTCTAGATCCTTTGCTAAAACTCTTCATTATCTTCATGCTTCATTTATCACTTTTAGTCCCATCGTAGAGAAATTAATTGTAAGGACATCTGTGTTTTCTTTATAATGATCGCAGATGTCACTTGACATTTATCATGTTTACGAGACGAAATTACGCTTTTTGGGACAACTCTATACATTTCCTTTGAATACTAAACAAAGGAAAGTAATAGGCATTTAAGTTAAGAAGCGGTTGCATGCAACGCCATCTTAAATTGACAACCTGCGATAGATATATTTTCGAAAAGAAGGAAGACGATTGCTTAAAGCGTCGAATTCGTTCCAGAGAGTTGGACTTGAATAGATAGGTTCGTAAATAGTTCCACACAAAGACCAAGCCCTATTAATTAGACCATTAAGTAGGACAGTGAGTATTATCCACGAGGATGATGCTTTAGGAAGATGTGGGGAAATGGGGGCATTAGAGAACCAGGGGAGCAGAAGAATAAGAATAGGGGGTAGTGCAATAACCTCCCGATAACTATTTCGTATATGACTTTTGGGGCACGCGCGGTATGAAAAGAGTAGCTTACAATAATTAATATTAGAGCAGAGGGTGAAAGTAATGGGGTTATTGGGATAAACTTATAGCGACGATGATGATGATGGAGGTTACCATGGTGACGGTGCATTGTGTTGGTGGCGATGGTTAAGCTAGTTGTAGTGGTGGTGTTGATGGTGGTGATGGTACTAATGATGGTAATGATGGTAGTGATGATGGTGATAGTGGTGGTGGTGGTGGTGATGATGATGATAACGGTGTTGATGGTGGCGATGATGACGGTGAAGATGGTAGTAATGATGGTGATGATGGTAGTAATGTTGATGGTGGTGATGTTGATGGCGGTGATGATGATGGTGGTGGTGATGTTGATCAGTGGTGGTAGTGATGGTGATGATGATGATGATAATGATGTTGATGGTGGTGATGTTGATGATGGTGGTGATGTTGATGGTGATGATGATGATGGTGGTGGTGATGTTGATGGCGGTGATGATGGTGCTAATGATGATGATGATGATGGTGGTGATGGTGGTAGTGATGATGATGATGATGATGGTAGTGATGATGATGATGGTGGTAGTGATGGTGATGATGATGGGGGTAGTGATGGTGATGGTGATGGTGGTGGTGATGATGTTGGTAATGATAGTGATTATGATTGTGGTGATGATGGTGGTTATGATGGTGATGATGATGGTGGTGGTGATGGTGATGATGATGGTGGTGGTGATGATGTTGGTAATGATAGTGATTATGATTGTGGTGATGATGTTGGTAGTGATGGTAATGATGATGTTGCTGCTGATGATGATTATGTTGGTGATGAGGATGTGTCCTATTTAATACTTCAGTGACTGCTGTGGTGGTGACGATGATAGTGATTATGTAGATGTGATGATGGTGGCAGGTCTAATGCCTTGGTAGTGCATGTTGGTGGTGGTGGTGGTGGTGGTGGTGGTGATGACGATGATGGTAGGCCTTGTGGCGGTTTATTGTCGTTTTGTCTACTACCCAAACGGTCTATTCCCATAATTATGGTCTAAATGACAGCTCGTCTTCTATCCACATGGTTTAATAATTAGTTCGTCTACTTATCTTTTGGCCTAATGACCATATAGTCATTTGATCCATATGGTCTATTTCTCATTTCGTCTATTTCCTGCAGTCGGTCTAATACCCAGTTAGTCTAATGCTCATTTGTTAAACTATCTATATGGTCTAATAATTATTTAGTCATGAATAATAAAAAAAACACAACATTATTATTGGACTAGTGATGTGATTTCCAATTAAGTCTAATGCTTTTACAACTGACGTGATAATACTAGTAGGTTGTTGAAAAAATATGATAATGCATCAATTCGTTTTAGACATTAATATTTAAATGCTGACATTAATAATGGAAAGATTAACGAAATGATATGATAATACACGATAAAATATGACAATGCACCAATTCAATTTAGACATTAATGTCAGAAACTTAGAATGTTAACTGTTATGAGCAGACGCCAGATGAATGAGGAGATTAAATAGAACGGATGGATGAATATTCCCAAGGAAAACGAATGACAGTCAAACATTTCACAGCCAATGACATTTTCGAGGTTACTGGCGGACAGATGCTCAAAATGACTTCTCGAACAGTGGAGACAAAGACGAGGATTAAACGCAAATTGTCATGGCTAACTGATCTTTTCTCTCCGCCCAGCCAACGGCCTAGATCCTATTCAGGTCTCGCTATCTGGAACAGTGCCCTAAGCCTTCACTTTGACAAGAGAACGTGATGATATTTTCACGGTCGGTTGGCCCCATGGTCCATCTAAAAAGAAAAGTAATTTCATAGATATCGATTGAATTGGTCTCATTATTTTCTGGATGCATATTAAACGTCAGGGACAATCGAAGCACCTGCTATACAGCGGACAAGGCCGGCCAGACCTTTCCGTTGCAGCAATTATGGCTGAAGCGTTATGAGTTTCGGACTCGAGACAATGCATTGTTCTCACTGGTATAGTGGTAATTACTGAAGGTTGTCTTTCGTCTTTTGCTAGCTAATTGATATTCACTTTCTCAAATTAATCAGCGGAACATTTGCATAATTAAATGGTACGATGTGGTCAACTGGTCCCTTTGTCACAATGTATAGTTTATCGCTACTACTTTCTACAATTTCAGACGACATGAAGGGATAAATTGGTTATTACAAAACGAGAGAAAGAACAAAACGGAAGAGAGATAAAGCAAGAGAGAGAGATAATCGGGAAGATATATATATATATATAGAGAGAGAGAGAGAGAGAGAGAGAGAGAGAGAGAGGGAGAGACAGACAGACAGAGACAGAGACAGCGAATAGAGAGAGAGAGAGAGAGGGGAGGAAGGGAGTGAGAGAGAAAGGGAGAAAGGGAGGGAGAGAGAGGGAGAGAGAGAGAGAGAGAGAGAGAGAGAGAGAGAGTGGGGGGGGGGGGTGGGGAGATGCTTGAAAGAGATGGTGTGTAGAAGATTGGCTTTTCGGCTTATATTCATTTTAGAGTGCGGGAGAAGAAAAAAGTGTAGCAAACTCATTTTGGAAGCAACAAAAAGGTCGATGTTACTCTCTTCATTCATAAAAAAAATCGATGCCCGCACCACATAAACCCAACCAGATAAAGATATCCCAGTTTGCTAAAGGTTTCAAAACAATACTGCACTTTGTGGGGTGCACGCGTGTGCCTTTCTTTGTTCCTCTCTGTCGTAATCCGGGGCGTTGTTTTGTCCCCCTTCCACGAGAGTGGCTCGCGACCCGCGCAACCGCAAATAATGTCCGCGCTTCGAGAAAAACCGCCCTGCGAGAGTGATATGGTGAATCTATCAACAAAGATGTTTTCTCGTAACACTTTTCACTTTAATGACATTAGACGATGGACATGAATAGAATAACATGGATATATTGACTAGTGACTCACATGACATGAATGTTGCTCGCACCAGCAAACACCGAAAATAGTCACCCCAAAATTGCAATTACATAAAAATGATTTTTCTCGGAAAATCTCATTAAATTGGAAAGAAAGTTAGAACATATTGGACGTCAATAATTGTGCTGGTTGCATTTTACATTTGAAATAACATTTTACAGAATGAATTTTCCAATGTTGAGAGTCAATCTTTTAAACGCCTTTATGACAAAACGTTTGATAAAGAAGTAGAAGTTGAGAAGAAAAAGAAGAAGAAAATACGTCTTTTGAGAGAGAAATGTTTTACTCGGTGTTTTTCATAGCTTAATCAATGTAACAAAAAAAAGTCGTCAATAGATTTCTTGCAACAGCCTCTATAGTAGGTAACTGAAAGCATACATTTTCGTTTGTTAAATCATTAGAATTGGCATCATTTCGATGTTTCATTTTTTTTTCTCCAACAAAAGCTTTTTCTTGTTTGACAGATGCAAAATGAATCTCCGAACTAATTATTTAGTTGAATCTTTTTATTTATAGCAACCGCAAGGAACGCTAAAGTTTTAGCATATGGGTTGTGAAAACAATGTAACCAATAACCTTAACACGAATCGGAGCTTCATTTCCAATTAAACATGATAATGAAAATAGAGAGTGAAATAAGTTTTATGAATAGGCCTAGAAATTTCACTTGAGATGGGACACATTTTCAATCACCTGTCATGATATCCTATGACATGGACCCCCATCTGCCCTCCCGCTGACCCCCTACCCTTCAACAGGGGGGTAGACCTCGAAGGGAACGAAAATCGAAAACCTTCAAGATGCAAACAAAACTCGCGTGTGCCCCTTCTCTAGCTGCACCTAATCCCATTTCAAACAAGCATTATTTCCCTTTCTTTATTTTTGGAGAGGCATTTACACCATCCTTCCTCCTTTTTAGGTCTTTATAATATCTCGCAAGAATCCAAGCGGTGCGGATTGAGAAAGTAACTAACAGTCGTCTTTGTCATGAAATCCCATCAGGGCGTACAATAGGACCTGCATCATGAGCTGAACAGCGGGGCTGCTGTACGGGAAGACGGTGACAAGTGCACGTATAGTTCTGGGGGATGCCTTTGTTCCCGTTTCGCTGTTGATGCTCTAGATTTCGTCACACCCCGCATTCTGCATGGGGGATTGTTTGCTTTCGTTTAACTCCTTCTGAGGGCGAGCTTTTGTCTCTCGCAATTTGGACTAAATTCAATGAAAGTTCTTTGTTTAATCAATAAGATTGTCTCGGCGCGCGCGAGCATAACCTATAGGCTCTATTATATACTACCACTTTCTCTCTGTTCCTCCCTAGTTTATTTTGCCGATAACCCCCTCACCCCCTCTCTTTCTCTCTCTCCCTCCCCCTCTCCCTCTTTCTCCCCTCTCCCCTTCTCTCTTAAACGCATTTTCAATATAAAAATATTGTTTCTAATGTATTTGTAGAATTACAATTGCAATAATGTTTTCAGTGTCGAGGAAATGAAGATCAGATCGTGAGGGCTGCTACAATATGCTGGGCATCCATTAAGACTCGAGTAGAACAGACCATACTTTCCATCAGGCCAAGTTAATTGTAATCCTAATTTCCAGGACTTTTGAAAAAGACGAGGAGGGGTTCACTTCATTTGATATTCTAGTTTTTTTTTTTTTCTTCATACAAAATGCCTTTGCAAGGCCCAAGTGTAAACACAAACGTCATTAATTCAATTTCATTTGAACGATATGTTAAAGACACTCAAAACAAGGTGAAATTGCAATGTATTAATACATTTTGTTAATCCCATCGTCTTGAATGATGTCCTCAGATTCTTATATATTTCATTCGAAAAACATTAATGTGAAGAAAACAATTATTGAGGCTGGCCGAAAAAAAGAAAGGAGGAGAGGACGAGAAACTAGGAATAAATGTATTTGGTCTAAATTGTAAAGTCAAAGATGGGACCTCAGAGAAACAAAGCGAGGGGGGGGGGGTAAAACATCTCTCGTTAAAAATAGCTTTATAAATATACAGAAATACAAATAAAGAGATACAAATGAAACAAAGCAGAAACAAAACAAAGAAATATCGTTCCTCATTTATTTCCTTGAATAGTACAAGAATAGACTTATTTCGTATAAACTAAATACCATGCACTGAGAGGCTCTAGTTGAAATTATGGATCGAGGTGGCAGGAAAAGGACTATTTCTGTCGCCGATGATTCCATAATTTCACTAGTGGCTGCACCTACTAAAACAATTGAGGATGGCTAGTGATTACGGAGCTGATATGGATTTGAAAAAGAAATACAATGTATGATACAAACTCATATAAACGAGTGCATTAAAGTTTCCATTTAAATACAGAAACTGTCAATCAGAAAATATCAAGGACATTTTAAGTCGAAACAAAAACAAAATGTGATCTGGAAAGCGTTCTTCCGTACCAGTAAATGTATATAGTCACCGAGACACTCATGGTCAAGGCCGACAAAAACAACTGTGGTGAACTTTGAGAAAAGTGCAAAATGACTCGATACAGCAGACAAACAATTAAAGTCCATGCATCCGGACTTATGAATTATTCATCAGCTCGTTGGTGTCCTTGTTACGGTTTCACGAGACGTTCGTAAGTACAAGTTCGCCCACATCCCATTGAAGGCGCGTTTCTATGATTGTGATGTTGGTGAATTTGTACCTACGACGGTTTTGTGCAACGAAGCCACGGATTTTACCGTCGAGTAAATAGTGCAGGCCTTGTTATTAAAGTAGGTTTTGCTGTCATGGAATCTGTTAAAGGTATTACAAATTTTTGGTATGGGGTCATGAATTTGGTTAGAATTTACATATTGGAAGCATATACGTTCCTACAATATACATTGATCGTTGTCGCGGTTGAAATCGAGTCTAAAGTTATGAAATTATAAATAATAAACTATTTATGTTGTATAGCTCCCTCTCAAGGTCAAGATATTAATTTAACTATGAAACAATGTTTCTTGACCACAATCGACCGATTAGCTATTCCCGTTTGGAAATTATATATCCCAACTACATATTCTGAGATTTTCATGGTCGCAGCTACCATTGTACGGCCATAGGCGCTATTTGAAATTTATCAAAATTTACCGGGAGCACCGGTAAATTTTTATATTCAATTTTTCTCGAAAACAGAAGTGTTTTAGGGGCTAATTTTTTTAGTGCTTATAATACATCCACAGGGGAATCCAAATATATCAAAATTGTAAAGATTCACTATCCACCCAATTTTCAAAATCTCCCAAAACTTTGTATTACCTTTAATCTCCTTAGTAGAAAGCTTCTTTACAAACTGGTATACATTACGAAATTCACTGACTTGATGAGAAAGCCAAATTTGTCCAAATTGTTTGGAATTTATTCCGAATTTCCGTTCTGCCCGCCTCTCGGAGACTGAACAAAAACGGGCAGGGTTGAGCTAGGGGTCACCCGGTCAGTCTTAGGGGGGTGGTGATAGATTGGATGTTCCGCCCTGGACGATGGGCAGTGCTTGAATGATGATAGATAGGGGGCGATTGGGAGGGTGAGGGGGAGGGGGGGGGGGGGGGGAGGAATATACGAAAAACAATCCCACCTCCCTCCTCATTAATAAATCTGGATTTATTTAGCACTTTATACGGAATACCGCCTTTAAGCAGAAAACGAAATGGCATATTGAAATGGCTTATGAAAATAAATAAAAAATAGCATAAAGAACTGAAGGGGGGCGTGGAAAAGGGGGACAAAAGAGGGAAAAGCGAGGAAAGAGAGAAAGGAAAGGCAAAGGGAGAAGGGGACGAGGGCGGTATTATGATTTTTTTTTAAAGCACAGACCACCTCCCATGCCTCCGGAACTATCTTCCTAATCAATAGCCCTGTTGGTAAATTTGCATTTCAGTTCATACAAAGCCCGGTGCCCCCACCCCGCCCCTCATGATGGGGGGACTCGCGCTACGGCGCCCCTGGAGAAGAGCAACAACACCAGAGTCTCAAAGAAAGCCCCTTCCTTGTCTCGCGCACCCTTCAACACAGGCTTCTGTACTGGATTATGTCAGGTGATTGATTTGGCGGGAGTGCGTCGCGTGCCAAACTGTCAAAAACCATCATTGATCGACTTTTCTGAAAGTGATCGTCATGATCGTCGTCTGCCCTAGCGCTTGGTGAGGCGAAAGGGTAAGCCGAACCCTCATGACTATTATACCAGCACTTAATTTAAATTATAGATGAAGAATCAAGACACGTTTGATAATTTTTTTTAAAGCAAGTTCATTTCACATGGCGCATGCGCAGCTGCATATTAATATTATGACTCCTTGCATGGTATCAACAAATGAAATGACCTTTCCATATTTATTTGCACATAAAACTAGGCCTTCATTCTCAACAGACTGCAAAATGAATACAGCTAAGTACATAATTATGTAAGGGGCTCAAAACTGCAAATAAGGGAATTGACGTTTTCGGACTTGAATATTTGATTGTCACAGTTCATGATAACTTAGAATTTGAAAACATAAGTCATTATCATAGAAAGTGATATCGCATAACGAAATTGGATTCATGAAAATTGTTAGGCCTATTACGTCAAAATGGGGGGGGGGGGAGGGGAGTGATCGAAACAACTTCTGAAGCTACATGCCTACAAAGAATAAGGTTGGCGCGCATTCCCGGTGAAACCGCGCCAAATTATCGATCAGCTAATGCCTGACCCGAGCAGGACACAACACCAAATTTTAATCTCTTAATACAGACGACTCTTACGAAGGATTATCTTATAAATCAATCATGTACCTGAAAAAGTAGATTAAGGAGTCTATGACTCGGGTGCGACTCAGGTCCGATGAAAGAAGCAACTTTATTTTCAGCACTACAATTTTATCGATTAGCCGTAAACCGTCCACAATAGCATGACAGGGTGTCGCGTGCGTTGTTTTGTTATCTGGAAAATTAGCTATCGGTGACTACGAAAAGTACAATAGGAGCACGCGCTCAAATTGATTAGGGAAAATAGGAGGCACGAGGATACTATTGAAGGTAAAATTGAAGTCTAGTCATAAGATTACATGGCAAACTGTATAGAAGCCATTAGGACAGGTTGATTCTGTATAATCATGAAGTATAAGTAGAATTGGTGTACACTGTGCATGTGTTTAATCGTATACTCATGGTCCATTGTGTAATCAAAATGATAGAATATCGACTCGCGGCCTTGCTAAACGTGATGATCACAATCATGAACTGCACACATAAATGTCTTAAAATAGGACTACATTAAATTTTGTGGCATGGCAGTTTGAGAAAAACTTTGCAGCTATTTCCAGTCATGATGTTATTTCGAATATCTGAATAGTAGGTGTTTTGAAGAGCAATCCTCTTTAAGGGATGATTCTTCTAAATCATGTAAATGGTATTTTTGCAAACTGCACCAATAAAGAGAAATTTAACGCATCTTATTTGGACTTAACAGTCATTGAAAGCGTCTCGTTTATTAAAGGTAGCCCAGGCTAAACGTACCCGTCTATTATATTATTTTTCAAAGTATACTTGCTGCCAAAGGGCGGCCAACCCATTTATACATTGATGGGGGCACACACATTTATTTCCCATTGATGAGAACCCTAATTCTCTTCAATGTCTAGTCCCACATAAACGATAATAGTAATGATAAGTATACGTTGGCTACGAAATATCTGCCAGACATTTTTGATTAACTATCGAGATAACCAATAAAAACATATACATATAAATAATATGACTTCTTTTAAGCGAGTCTGCTCCTCTTCCCTCAAATGACTTTACGAAACGCACTAAAAAAGAAAAAGAAATACAAGATGTAAAGTGGCTCATTTCAACACAATCTTAGGTGAAACGTATACAGAGACATGCCCATCAAAGGAAGTATAAAAAATGAATAATTCCCGATGACATCTAAATATAAGTTAATTCCTGTTGATGTGCAGGGCTGCATACAACTCATATTTTGTTATTCAATATATATTTCATTGATTTTTAAATATTTAAAAACAAAAATTCGCAGACCTGCTAAGCTCCACCCTAAAAATATGCTCCAGATCACATTCATCTTGTGACATCATCTGCCAATCATAAGTGAGCTAACAAGAGACAGTGGTATGACAGCGCTGACCCCCTGTTTACAATAGACCATACAATGCCGACATATATTTGCTACATGTATGTCAGACGTGCATTACCAGGAAAAGAAAGGTAATGTGGCGGTATTGTATGAAAAAATGCAATTCTTTTGTGAGTGTGTGCTGATCTGGGGGAAGTTACATACCACTGTCTCTTGAATTATATCTCACTAATGATGTCAAAAGATGAATGAGATCTGGAGCATATTTTAAGTGGAGCTTAGCAGGTATGAGAATATTATTTGAAAAAATATTTGAAAATCTATGAAATATATTTATGTTTGAATAACAAAATATGAGTTGTATGCAGCCCTGCACATCAACAGGAATCAACTTATATTTGGAGTTCACCCGAGGTTCAAATCTCACTAGAAATGATAGTCAGTGGTTTACAAACAAAAAAAATTACATTACATAAACATACATAAATACCAGCAAGTTTTGTGAAATTGCCTGCTTATGGCCTTGATGTCTTCCAAGAATTTTCAGTATGTTCGGCTGTGAAATCGAGAGGAAATTAATCGTTAAACATTAAACATTTGATATGTTATTTATACTGCTTCTCCAAACACCTGGCAACACGTTCTAGATCTAGGATCGCAGTCTCCTGCATTTTTCAATTTTAACATGATTGGGCAACTATGTGCATTTGTAAAGGCATATAAGTAATTAATTTATATTATGATATGATAACCTATGTATTTTAGCTTTTGTTGACAATATATGTACCTAGTTTGAAAAATGCAGAAATAAAATAAAGAACGCATTTACGGTTCCGGCTTTTACGGATAATTTAATTCATATTTTCTTGGCATTTATCTTGAAAGGGTTCGGTTTGTTGGTGAGGCCATGTTTGCCACTGTTGCTCGTCGGGGCACCCTCTGGCAAGGAGAGTGAGAAGTTCTGTAGAAGATACGTCACGAATATAAATATTTCCATGCGAGCTAGCTGCTCCCCAGGGCACGCTCTCTTACCTATAGGGATGAGAAAAAACAAAAACAAAACAAAAACAAAAACAAAAACATACGTGATAAGTTCTAAACTCTGAACGTCAATTTTTATATCCTGCTTTTCCTACAAAGACCTAGTTTTTCCCCCTGGAATATGACTTTGGGTATATGCTCCATGCATTAGACATCCAACCAATTAACCTAAAAAGGAAGGGAGAGAGAAAGCGAGAAGGAGAGAGAGAGAGAGAGAGAGAGAGGGGGGTGGGGGTGGGTGTCCTGAAGGGTTTTTCATGTATTTAACAATATTTAGCCTTCATAAGCTTCCCCCCCCAAAAAAAAAAAAATAAAATAAAAAATCTTATTAGGCCTTTCAACTACCTTTCAATTATATTTACTTTATCATAAAAACATTTCCAGTTTTAGTTTTAAAGAAATTAATATCATATATTCCGTTTGGTCTACACTGGCCCATTGGCTGAATTTAACAATTTAGAGGACCGTGTTACCTAGGACCGACTACTTTCTTTTTCTGAAGATCCTCTTGAATACTAGAACTGAAAGCTTCACCAAGGCATGAGTCTGTTAACCAAAGGCCGGAGCTCAACGAAACCGACAATCGACGAGACCCAATGCGTATCCGGACACCTACCCGGATAACCACTCCGATAACCACCCTCTAGGACAACCCGCTATAGGACAACTACCCTCTAGAGCAACTACCCTCCTGGACGATAACCTCCCTAGGACAACTACCCTCGGACAACTACCCTCGAGGACGACTACCTCCCTAGGACCAAGTAACACCTCCCTGCTAGGACCAAATCTTTCGTCCTATTTGGCATTTTTGTTTGGAACTTTCAGTATTACTGGTTTAATCTTGGCTCACGAACCACAAACTATCTGTCTATAGTTAACATTCAAATCCACGATCCTCCCTTGATCTGTACTGTTCTGCAGCAAATCACCATGCACCATTATTCACTCAACAGTGATAGAGAGCAACAATGCCGTCCTTACCATAACCAAAGGGAAGCGGTTCAAGCTTCTTGTTGAACTGTCCCTCTTCGTCTAGGAATCTCTCAGGTTTAAAATCTTGTGGATCTTTCCAAAGGTTTGGACTGAGTGCCAGGTACCACAAATCGGTCGTGATCGCGCTTCCCTTTGTGACGTCATACCCTCCAAGCTTGCAATCACGTGATGCGATGTGGGGAAGGTGGAAAGCGGCAGCGGGACGGAGTCTCGTACACTCTGCCAACGTCGCTTCCGTAATCGGCATGGAGCGACGATCCGAATAGCGTGGGAACCTGTCACTGCCGACGACATCGAGGATCTCCTGACGAACTCGACGTTGAGCTTCAGGGTGCACCGCTAGAGTGAAAGTGACCCAAGAGATAGTGGTTGTCGATGTCTCCCAGCCGCCCAGGAGCGCGTCGAAGCTACTTGTAAGGAGATTGATGTCATCAAATGTTCCTGGATCATTCTAAAAACAATGTGACGAAAAATAAATCAAATTTGGTAATCACAACATAATTTATTTGTGTTTCCGTTCATTAATTAAAAATTGAGTTTAGGTACTAGAAGTTGGTGCCTAATCGGTGCTAGGTCGTTCATTGTTAATCAGTGCTTAAAAAAAATACCATACGCCGAATGCCGAATAGTCTACAACTTTTAGGAAATTATGTTCTCTCTCTCTCTTTTTCTCTCTCTCTCTCTCTCTCTCTCTCCCCTCTCTCTCTCTCTCTCTCTCTCTCTCCTTTTTTGTCTAACTAAATATCGAAATAACTATCTTACAGCCCGTCTGCACTAGTTTGGCCAGGGGGGATTAGACCTCCCTTCAAGGTCACTGACATGTAGTTATCTCATCAAATCAGCTCTCAATTAACATAAGAAAAAGAGGATCATGGGGGACCAACAGGCACCGATTAGGCATTGGTTGCTATATAGAGGGCGCAAGTAGCTATAAGTAGTACAGTGGGGCTTTAATATACCTCTTCCTTCCGTCGGTGCATCTCTTTCAAGTAACATGAGATGAAATCCCTCGCGGGTTCTTCCGGATCAAACTCGGTTTTGTGAATTTCGATCGATTTCCGGACCATTTTGAGAATCTCTAAACTGAGGTTTGTGATCTCTGTCTTGACCGGTGAGGGGATCTTTGCCAGGATTGGTATTAGAGTGAATAGTCCGGCCGGACCCATGATTTGAAAGATGCGATCCGAGCAGTCGATGAGATGTTGGAAGTCCTTGTCGTCGTGATCGTAGTTGACACCTGTGATGAGCCGGGTGATTATGTAATGCTACAGTCACACGGCCATGTTACGGACCTGCGGATGCCTGCGTATATTTGGATAATGAAAATGCGTAATTTTTAACCCCAATACGGAAATTTGAGCAAAAGTTACCTATATTCTGCGGACGATACGGATTAGTTACGGATGTTACGTATGAATTACGGATGTTACGGGTAAAACCTGCGGATGAACCCATCCGCTGCCAACCCGCTGACACATGTTACTGACGACTTACGGATGACTTACGGATTTTACGGATGACATTAAAAGATAACATTATTTCACTTTTGAGAGTGTATTTTTCAAAATCATCTAAAAATCGACGATTGAAGGGGCATTCCCAAAATAAATGGGCAATAGTTTCAGAGTGTTTTGAACAAAAAGAACACAAATTTAATATACCAACAGTTTTCAGATACTTGTTAACACCAAGGATATTATGAAGAATTTTATATTGTAAATATCTAAGTTTTCTTGATAAAGAACATTTAAAAGGAATCATATAAATTTTGTCCCAAGTAACAATTGGTTTTGAAACAATGTTCCTCCATTTGTTTTGTGAAATAGGAGTTTTAAAGATTTTCTCAACACAGATTTTATAAATAAATTTACATCCTTTCGTTACCTTGTTCAATTTTTTTGTTGTCAAATTTAAGCATCAAGAGTTGCATGATTTGTCTGTTTGTTATGTTTGGCCAACTGCTTAGGCCATGCGCTGCTGCCAGGGAACTGCTCCGGCGGTGCCATTGTAGTAATGCTTGAGGTACAGGCGCTGGCGCTTGGCAATCTTGGTGGTGTAGTTGCCAGCAAGCCTCTGTTGCATGTCATCCAGCACGCCCCCCTCTCTCCATGCACCCGGGATGATGTTGTGCTGGTCGTCCTCTCTGTCCATCATGCCATTCTGCTCAGCGGATGCCTGGTCTCTCAGGAGGTTGTGGATGCACAGGCAGGCGAGGACGATGGTCTCCACTGTGGAAGGCACCTGTGCCATAGCACTCAGAAGACACCGGAATTCTCCACACATCTCCTGGCTCTGGAAAGTCTATAGTTAAATATCCTCTCCTCCATGGTCAGTGGCTTGGCACCAAAAGGCTTCATCAGGGTGGTGCGTAGTGCAAATGCAGCGTCAGCAATCACGAAATAAGGGATGTCTCGATCGTCATGAGGCAGTGGCTCATCTGGTGGTATTCCAATGTTCTCATCGTCAATTGCCTCTTTCAGACTGCACGTGTTCCAAATCTGGGCATCAGAACTCGCACCACCTGCTCCCACCTCCACCCACCGGAACTTGTAGTTGCCATCAACCAGGGCAAGGAGTACAATCGAGTTGTACCCCTTATAGTTGTAGAACTGGGAGCCACAGTTCGCGGGTGCCTTGATGCGGATGTGCTTGCCATCTAAGGCTCCCAGGCAATGGTGGAAGTTCCACCGGTCGGAGAAGGTCTGGGCAATGCCCTTCCACCCCTCTGGAGTAGATGGGTTGCTGATGGTCTCCTCGCCATACTCAGCGTAGATGGCCTGACACACGTCCAACACCAAGAGTGAGATGGTGTTGTGGGGTACATAGAATAGGTACATCAGGCTGTGGTAGGAGTCCCCACTGGCAAGGTAGCGCATGGTGATGGCGACCTTCAAGCCTACTGGAAGGGCCTTCCTGTACCAGGTATCATACTTCTGTAAGCGAGGAGTGAGGCGGGTGACCATTTCGGCAAACATGGCAGGTGTGATGCGGGTGAAGTTGCGGAAGCCCTGAACATCCTCATTGCGTAGCAGGTGCATCAGGTTACCATAGGCACCCTGGTGTGGTCGCAATGTGATCCAGTGACGAACCCAACACATCCTCTCTTTTCTCCTTTCAAGGATGGCTTGCATCTTGGCCATCAGGATCTTCATCTGCATCTGATTGTGTTGGATGGCCATCAAACAATCCAGCAACACAAGGCGGCGTTCTCTCTCCATCTTGAGTGACCTGTGAAAGTCTACAGTTGAAGAACTGACAATGATGAGGATGCTGGCAGCATCCAGGGTTGCATACCCAAGTGAAGACCATTTGGCATGGGCGAAATCCGCCGAAATGAAAGAAGACATAGGTAAAAATTCCGCATATTATCCGTATCTCAACCGTAACATACATATCCAATCCGTAACATCCGTATCCCATCCGTAATATTCGTATCCCATCCGCAAGCATACGCAATTACCGCAAGTCCTATCGTAAGATCCGCAATATATATGTCAAAAATACGTTAAACATACGTAACTCCTACGTAATAGTGTTTACGTACCCCTATGTATCCGCAGGCATCCGCACACCCGACAAAGTGTGCGGATCAGTTACGTATCTAACGTATCCTGCGGATGAGTTTACGTATCTTACGTATGAGTTACGTATTTTACGTATGGATAACGTATATTCTGCGGATGCTTACGTATATTTCATCCGCAGCAAAATTTTGAGATTTTCAAAATTCCGCTGCGGATCTGCGTATGTCTGCGGATCCTGCGGATTGAATTACGGATGGATACGGATGCTTACGGATGATACGGATCCTTGCGGATGCTTACGGACTTTTATCCGTAAGCATCCGCAGCTACCGTAAGTGGCCGTGTGACTGTGCCATTAGCGACGCCGACGTTGATCGCGTTGCAGGGGTCGAAGCTCTCGCCGTCTCTCTTTTCTACCTCCTTCAGGAATCTTTCGACCTCCAAGCCAATGATTTCTTCAAATCTGACAGGTGTACAAAGAAAATAATGCACCGTTTTATTAAATATAAGACATAATATTATTAAAAAGAGGATCAGATGTCACGAAATGACACAATTTTCCAGTCAGCTAACTGAAAGAAATTTACCGTTGTACCATAACGGAAGACCGAGCATGTAACTTTGCTGTCTCAAAAAAAAGCAACTCATTTGTTGCAAGCTAGATAGTGGCATGCATCCTAAGCATGCATGCTCGGGGCGGGGTGAAATAGTGAGAATGAAGAAAATATTTTGAGCATTGATTGGTCAACAGCAAGTCACGTGATCAATCATAATCATATCTATGCAAGACAAGTAAATGACAGAACTTAGGGAAGAAATAGAAAAGGGGGAAGAGAACACGCTCACGCTCTTGTGTTTTATCCACGTACTATGACTTGGCAAATTTATATAGGCCTATTCCCTATAATATAATTCTGAAATGGTTTTAAAAAAACACGATTGGAAAGACTTTCTGAAATTAAGGTAATAAATATTCCTACACTATTATGGTATATATTGCCAAAATAAATAATTATATAATATTGGATGGCTTTGAGTGTGATACAAGAATATATTGCTTGACTGAGCTATGAAAATATTGAACGAGTAGTCGGAGACAAGTCCAATATTGACTCATAGCGAGAGCAATGTATTATTGCTTTACACAAAAACAAAGCCATATAATATTATTATTATTATCTAGATCAGGCTGACTAGCGAAATAACAAAATTTGACTCAAATGTGGCTTTTTGTGTGTTTGATATCGAAAGTTCAAGTTCCCGGATGACTGAGCAATGCGAAAACAATATTGGTCAGTCATCCGGGTACTGCGGTAAAGATATTAAATACACTGATTTATTGCTCCACTTGGAAGCCATACAGATACTTTTATAATCTAAAATACCTATTTCATACGTAAACTCGAATTTGAATACGCAATACACCACTGTAATGTTTTCACATTTGAATGGGTGATAGACATGGCTATTGAACTGTTCAACGTATCTTTCTTTCTTTTTTTCTTTTTTCCCCTTCCACAGGGATCCTTTATTAAATAATATCGTTCACATTATTATGTATACAAGATTTGATTTTTACATGCAGAAATTCAAAATTATATTCCTGGCCATATTCAACGTATCTTTGTAGTAATTGACGCCTATTTTGACCTTTTAAAAGAAGCACGAACTGCGAGAGGTAAATCGAAAGTCTCTATTAATACCTTATTACACCCGAATCGATCTTCTTGAAAACTGTCAGAAAGAAGCGACGATGTTCCTTCCATACTTCACCCATAGAGGCCACTAAGCCTGAAAAAATGGAAATAAAGATAAAAGAATAATCATAACATTATGATAGTCCTATTCCTATTGATTAGGAAGAGTATGTTGAATGCTTGGAATAATATAAACTCTGCTAGAAGTGTATTGTCTCATAAAAAGCTTTTGAAATGATAATTTTATATTCGCACATTTCAATGGGTGATAAGCAAGACAATTACAAGAGATTGGCCTCGACGCGTTTTTACAAACCTAGGTAAAAACGCGTCGAAACGCGTCATTTGACGCACATAAACCTAGGTTTGTCGACAAACCTCCTTTGTGAATTCGGGCCATTAGACTTATATTTCGAACATGTCGAAAGTCCGTTGCAAACTTTTTCTTTTGAGTTGAACCGGTTGAGGTAAACACGTACGGAAACATGGCGCTAAACAATCACCGTCTAACGCTATGACTAACACAGATTTACTAACATATTCAAATTGTATGCCTACTTTAAAAAAAAAGGTTGTTTTGACAACCTAAACCCTTGTCAGAGACTCGCCTGACATATCAACAAGTGATGTATGTACACTGGATTACAAGTATTGTAGGTCATTCATCAATAACAGGTTATGGAAGAACTCGTCACGTCCCCAGGAAAGAAACATCCATTTTTCATGTCAAAACTGTCTATAGCGACCGCCCAAGGTAAACACCAAAAGCGGGCTTTGTAGACAGGTTCCTATAGTAGATGTGTCAATGAGAAACCACTTTCAAGGGATACATCAAACGTGGTCTTTGTAGACAGGTGGTCAGTAAAGCAAGTTTGACTGTATTGTTAAACCTGGTAATTCTCCAGATTCTGCCCAAAGTAGGAAAAGGCCTGCAAAGAGAATAGTTTCGCACTATTCCTCACCTACACGGCCACCCTAAACCTAACCCTAAATTTTAAAAGTAAATCTAACCCTAACCCTAACCCTAAATTTTAAAAGTAAATCTAACTCTAACCCTTACCCTAAAATTTGTAACTATTCTCTATCCAATTTTTTTTTTTTTACTTTGGGCAGAAACCGGAGAATTACCAACCGATCGTAAAGGCTGGCTGTACTAGTTTGGCCAGGGGGGATTAGACCACACAGCGTGGTCACTGACAGGTGGCTATCTCATCAACTCAGCTCTCAAATAACATAAGAAAAAGAGGATCATGGGGGACCAACGGTCACCGATTAGACATTGTTTCTATATAGAGGGAGCAAGTAGTTACAAGTAGGACAGTGGGGCTTTAATATGCTCACCGTTATTTGGTCTGCCAGTAACTTCATCTGCAATAGCCATAGACATCCTGTCATTGATATCAGGACTCGAGTGAAAGGCATCCGACACTAGACCAGGATCGGTTAGAACATAGACCCTGGTCCCGAGCATTTTAAATGCGAAGATGGGTCCATACTTGTGACTCCACTCGTTCACGACTTCATGCTGCTGTCGCTTCGTGAGGAGCAAACTAAACACACTTCCAAATACAGGTAGACCCGTCGGACCAGGGGGGTACTTCTTCCCCTCCTGGAAGAAACCCCGGTAGATCAGGTACAACAGGATTGTTATTCCGCCAACAACCAGCGCAGGGGAACCCACTGATTGTACTACTACAGACAGGACGCTCACGACCCCCGCCATTTTGGATTGCTTCCTTTGAATACGAACAACACAGATTGTCAATGCATTTATTAGTTTATTCGTGCGAAAGTATAGCAGGAGTGCCAGGAATGCAGTACAGTGAGTTATCATACACCGAAGTCCAAAGGTCGAGTTGCCTATTCGACCTAGCTGATTCAGATATAATTCTGTAATGAAATAATAATTGTCAAAAAATAACCACAGAGATAAAAGATATTGAACAAAGTAAATGATATGCATATCACAAGTAAACACGTACACATCGCTTCACTGGACAATCTACATCGACTTTTCCATGGCCGGACAGTTGACCCAGTCAACTGTAGATGAAATTGTATACATATAAAGTTGTTTCCGTTTAAGTTTTTTTTAATAAATTTATTTGTGATCCCAAGTTGTCTCCGAACAAGACCTTGCGTATTTTGCCTAATTTCCTTAGGCCTAAAGCCAATTTGCCAAGCCCATTAGCTTAATCTTGTGCCATGAAAATATTATGTGATGCAATACAAATTTTCTGATATACACCAAATAGTTGCATCACAAGTTGCATGGCATAATAAACATGAACAGCGTGTTGGATTCTGATACGGCACATCATACAGATTGCTCAAGGATGTCCCTTGGGCAACAACGTTGAAATGTTTGTGTACAAATCAACAAAAACAAAAAGGGATGGTCCAGCGGTTTTAATAGAAGTAGAAAAATGAGAGGAACACTGAGGTCAGTGAAAATTTGAGCAAAGTCCGATTAAAAATCAGAAAGTTATGAAATTTTCTTTTGCGATTGATCAAACACAAATTGGCTACTCTGCGACTTATCTTGCGGGCTTCCCTCACCTTATTTTGCCCTGTATCAAAACAAATTCTGAAATGTCTATTTTCCCTAAAGAAATTATTCAATTATACATGCAACCTAAATATAGTTATTGCAAGCATGTTTCTATACGACCCCTGTTTGGAACAAAATAATCCATATTCCGTCATCAATACCTAAGATAATGAGAGCAAAACCATTAGTAAACGTTTTAGCAGAATCCAATTACAAATAGGAAATTCTTGATTTGTAATCAGTGAAACACAAATATAAGGGTGGACTAGTTTCTCCTTTAATGTTATCATGAAAAGCCTGTTGATCCTAATCATGTGCCTATTTCATTCCAATAGGAGTCACATGCTTGCGACCGACTGCCAAATTCATCCTCATCATCCTTTGATATCATTATGTTTCCTGGCAAATAATCAATGATGATTGTTTGCCAACAAAGAACGGCTAGCGCGTGACTACATTGTATAAAACGATGATCTCTGACTTGAATTCAGATGCAATTACATGATAATCGACACGATTGATAAGGTTATCCTGATCCATAATATCTCATTATTTATCCGTTTAAATTCTAAGACAGCTGTAATGGGATTAATTCATTGACTAATTGCATGTTGCTATACATCCGGATTAGTCAGAGCGGGAACTAAAGAAATGATCAAGTCTAGACGGTCTAGTTACCAATACCAAGTTTAATTGATATGATCGCAGATTAAGAGAATAATTGAAGGCCAATTATATCCAGAGAATACAATCAGTTGTTTGAACAATACGACATAATCGGTTATTGATATACCTTATAGAAATTCACACTTTACATCTGTTATACAGGCTTTGACGCCAATGTATTGTGAAAGAAACTGCGTGGATGCGATTAGAAAAGGTCGGTGATCATCATGTATTGATATATACTGTAAGGTTTTGTATAATGAAAATACTAACAAAATTAGCCCAGTTCTGCTAAAAGTCAAATGCACTGTTATTTTACCCATAAATGTGTATATGGGACTACACAAACATGTGGCATGGAAGTTGTGGCCCACAACCTTTAGCAGTTACTTGCAATACTTTGAATTTGAGGCCATTTGAAGAACCATGCTTTTCAAGGGACCTTTTTTCTAAGATACACATTTCTGTATACAGTAAGAGTTCATTTGACTTTTAGCAAAACTGGGCCAATTTCTTATCATTTTGATGGTAGAAAAAAGCCCTCTCACACGATCAACCTTTTCCAATCGCATCCACACAGTTTCTTTCACAAAGCAATCGCATGACTAGAACTCAACTTTATCTTTACGTACATTATGTCGAAGGAAGTGTCTATAAAAGGTCTAAAGTGTGAATTTCTATGAGGTATCAATAACCGATAATGTCGTATTATTCAAGCAACTGACTGTATTCTTCGGAGATTATCGGGCTTCAATTATTCTCTTAATCTGCGATCATATCAATTAAAACTCGGTATTAGTAACTAGACCGTCTAGACGAGATCATTTCTTTAGTTCCTGCTCCGATTAATCTGAATGTGTAGCTAAACATTCAATTAATCAATGCATTAATCCCATCAGGTGTGTGAGAGGGGTCATATCGTCCTCTTTACTCGACCCCTTCACTCCTCTCGTTCCTTTTCTTTCTTTTCATCCTTTCATTCTTTTTCTTCTTTTTCTTCTCTCCTTCTGATTACCGTCGGCACGCGACAATCGCGCGCGGGTAATCGATATCATCGATCTCAGCAGCTTCTTTTCGCGCGCGAAGTTTTCTTTGTATTACCAATCTCGCCTTATACCTCTTTGATATTACTTATCCCAGTAGGCTTACTAACATGGTTGGTAACTTATACAAATTGATCTTTATTATCTGTCAGAGAGTTCTGGCTCAGCCACTGCTAAAATGCCTTTTATTGTTTGGTGAAAAATTGTATCATGTGACTTTAAGTGGTTGGCTTAAAGTGTAGCAATCAGCATTCGTTTGTTCCCCTCCTCTCCCCCATCAATAACTTTTAAAGAGTAGAATAGGCAAATGGAAAGAAAAGAAGTAAAAAGAAGAAAGAATCATACAGAAAGACAAAATAGTGATTCCTGTTCACGTCTTTACTATTACCCTGCCACTTAACTCTGTAATATTAAATTTAATTTCAAGAAGAGAATTAACTGATTAAATCATTATTTGGGGTTCTTTTGTTGATCTGAACACATTTGAATACAGAGCGAACCCGAATCAATGACTTTATCAGTTAATGGTATATTCTCTTCGTGAAACCAATGGAATCATTACAAAATGAAATGGCAAAGTAATACGAAAGACATGAAAAAGAATACCAAAATTGTCTTTCTGTATTTTTTTCTTTCTTATTTCATTTCTTTTCTCTTTTCTATTGTTGACGGGGGAGGGGGAGCAGACGATTAATGATTGCTACACTTTAAGCCACCCGCATAAAGTCACATAATACAAAGTGTCACCGATCAATAAAAGGCATTTTTCACAGTGGCTGAGCCAGGACTTTCCGACAGGAAAAAGATAAATGTTCCTTAGTTACCAACCATGTTAGTAAGTGTATACTGGGCTAAGTAGTAACAAGAAAGTAGGAGGAGCTTGGTGATACAAAGAACATTTCGCGCGCGAAAAGAACCTGCTGAGATCGATGATATCGATTACCCGCGCGCGATTGTCGCGTGCTGACGATAATCAGATGGAGAGAAGAAAAACGAAAACGAATGAAAGGATAAAAAGAAGAGAAGGAACGAGAGAATGGGAAGGGGACAAGCAAAGAGGACGGTAACACCCCTCAATAACTCAATAACTGAAGATTATCGTGATGAAATCAATGCCGTAGAACCTTTTTTGATCGTTTGCTTATTGACTAGAAGGAGGAGAAAAGCATACAAAAAAAAAGATAAAAAGAAGACATTTAAAAAGCCCACGTGCGGACCATCTGTCGGATAGCAAATATTGATTCCAGGATCGTCTGCAAGTCTTTGGCAAATAGGTTACATAACATGTAAATGAAGGGTGTGTGTGTGTGGGGGGGGGGGGGGAGGGGGGGGGGGGGCACGACAACAAAAAACATAGTCATCATTATTGCAGCCAAACCAAGCCGCACGGAACACGAACACAACCTGACGAGCAGTCATGGAAATATACACTAAATGCTTTTTCATTTTAGTTGTTGCTAGCTCTTCATTATAATATCAGCCTACTAATTAGGCATAAAGTTCTACGCAGAGTTAAAATGCCCTGAAACACATATATAAGTCCCTGGATATGACAAATTGAAATCATAGTAGTATCTTTTTTCTGGGGGTGGGGGGGGGGGGGTGTGGTGGTGTGATACTTTTTGGTTTAATTGTTGTTGAAAGTGTACGCCCGTTTTAAACCCTTTCGATTGGATTAACAAAATCGGGTGCTATTCAAAAGAATACGAAGCTAAACACTCCGGACCATAGCTACTATACTTCTTTTTTAATCTTTTTAAAATCCCTCTGAGTGCCTCTTATTTAAGTCCGTCAGTGCCACGCGCCTTGCCAATGAGACAATAAAAATTGATTGGTTTTACGTCCAAGAGTCAACAATGGTTACGTAATTATTCCTTTTGAAAATGCACCTGCCTGTGTGCAAACGCAGGAGATGAAGAGTAAATAAATAGAAGTACAGAATTGAGTCTTGAGAGCAAAGGGATTTCAAGACAAAGCGAAATGTAAGATGAACTGATGGAATTAAAGACTTTGTCTTGGGAATTTCTGTTTGCCAAGAGACAGTATAAGACGAGACTTGAGATGGAGGGGCGCGCCAGAAGAAAGAGATACAATATAACATTTAGGGGAGAAAATAATGGAACAACATTAGACAACAAAAAAAATGAAAATAAGGAAATTTGGTGATCATTTTGATAGTGAGCATTGAAGTCAAGAGCGGCAAAATGAAAATAAAGGGAAGAGTGGAAAAAAGGGAGGGGGGAGAGAGAAAATGTAAGGGGAAGAGAAATATATAAATTTAGTCGACAGATATCTATCAGGAAAAACTATCACAATTAGTGTAACACACATGACATGCATTAACTTAACATGCATTAACTTAACATGTATATAAAGTAAACTTAAATCAACCCCTTCCATTAATAACCACATGACTACATATTGATGTAAATGAGTAAAAACATTAAATGAAGACACTCCTGCCATCAGAAAAATATACGACAATAAGATAAAGGCTCCATGAGGGGGAATCCCAACTGTCTTCTGCGTGATAATGACAGAATCATGACTAGAATAGACTTTAAAACAACAATTTTATGTATACTTAAAATCTTCCCAGAGGTTTTCCCTTTATAGCAACGCCAATGCATGCAAAGTGGAGTCCATTATTGAGATGCCACTTCGTCACATGAACAAGTTCACCGACATCCCACTGAAAAATATGCTTAATTTAATACACGCATTTCAATGGGTTGTCGTAGAACTTGAACTAAACCGTTTCGTGGAACGCTGCTCAGTCAGAGGTTCAAAAGAGACACATGCATAAACCTGAATACATTAGTAAACGGGTCTAATAAAATAGAACATTGAGGAAGAAACCCGATATAAACAAAAGAAATTGAACACAAAGGAGGGGGGGGGGCATTATGATAGGATGATTTCATTTGTATTTATTTGGCTTATTGTAAGACAACGGAAGGGCTAACAGTGCTTTGATCAAGTGCTTTGGATATGCGATTATTATTATAACCACCCCACCCTCTCTGTTTCCCCCATCATCTTCAATTCATCTACCATTATTACGACGAGTTGATTCTACATTGTTGAAATGATCAACTTACAGAAACACACACGAATAAAACAAAAAATCAAAAACAGTAAAATGACAGAAAATAAAAACTAACTTTTACCCATACTTAATTACTTGCCAGGCTTGGTGCTTTAACATTATTTTTAATTGATCTGACTCAATAGTCTCTGACAGTGAAGTCTAGAAAGTAAACGGGTACCTTGCATAAATAGGACACTGCTAACGTTCAAATTTCACAGAGAGGACATAATATTATATACGTGATATTGATGTTGGCTGCATATGGGACATAGTATCTTTAAACTAATATTTAAATATATGAATATTGATGATAATACTGCTACCTGGAGGGGTAGAAGATGAAGTTGACATGCGTATGCTAACATGATCAGTCCAAGAAGGGAGGTCTCTTTGGTCCTTGTTTATTGATCTAGGACCCGAACGCAAGACCAAACACTATACATGACAAAGGCGTGACATTTCCCGCCAAAACAGTGTGTGAATTGGCTTATCAACCTACACCTTAGGTGTGAGCTTATGGACACCATTTTGAATTTATTTGGCTTTATAAACCTCATCTCACCTTGCTTTACTTTAAACCCTGCTTAAATGCTTTGATAGCCATTACCATGGGTGTGTAAAGATGGTTTTATAAGGATGAAGCATATTTGAACTTTGTGTTAAAAAGACTTACCATGCACCTACCACAAAATGGTATTAGATAGATAGCGCATGCTTACAGGTGCAGAAAGAAAAATGTTTGACATAGATTTAGCAAGGGCTTTAGGACGTTCTCGACACATACTTGTAAGCAAAGGTTTTTCTCTGGAGCTTGCAGAGCCTCAGGTTTTTCGTATTTTCAAATATTGACAGGAACCGGATAGCTCCTGTGGGGATAGAACGATTTCAGGAGTCCATAGGTACAAATAAACAAGTAAAAACGTTTACTATAAAATTTGAGCAGAGTACATGCATAACAGTTTTCATACAGCAAGTTGAAAATATAGACCAGAAGAAAAAAACTGACGTACGAAAACTTGGTTAACTCTTTTTTTTCCGTTGTTGTTTGTTGTGTTCTGTAATTTGTTATGTTGTCATTTTTGTAATGTACCAGTATAGGTATCTATGTACACTTTTATCAACAATCATTAGTATTATTATTATTATTTTTTTTGTATTATTTTTATTTTTGTATTATGTTAAAATGTAAACTGATGTAAATATAAATGACATGTGAAATATGTGAAATAAAACACCTCGGTAAGAGGACAAGAAAAAAAAATCAACAATCATTATACTATTTTCTCTACACGTAAATATTGTATTGTGCCTGCCGATTATAAGGGCTTTTCCTTTCTGGCTCCTACCCTCCTTTGCAATATTATTTAATATTTTGTTTTGTTCATGTATTTTGTTCATGTAATACATTCTGCTGTACTGTAATGTGTTTGGTCAATTGTATTTGTATTGCAAAATAAAATAAAGTTGAAATGAATTGAAGTAAACGTCAGCTAGATGAAATGGAAGTCATGCAGTAGTTAGTGTCTATCAGATATTACGAAAGAGTTTCATTAGGATGATTGTATTAAAGATTTTTAAGTTCTTTTGTCACATCAAATTTTTTTTTTAGCTGTAACAGTTTCGATATAAATATATAGGTTCAGACATCTTCCTCTGAACTCTAGTCATCGAAACTGTTCAAGTTAAATTTTTCCTCTTGGATGTGTAAAAAGAACTTTAAAATCTTTGTAGTATTATGTTTTCTATTCTGAGCTATTTTTGTCTTTGTTCACCTCACCTAATCGTTACAAATTATTTTGTTACAAATAATAGCTTCACAGTCCCAGATATCGCATATTCCTGGCATCATTATTGTTTCAGGCGATTCCTTGAAATATGTTCAAGGTTTTATATTAGTTTTTCGTTATGTTTTTTATCCACTCATTTCATTTGAAAAATAAAATGTTCATGGTCAAGTCCATTGACTAATGGTAGTATTAAATCAGAAAAAACACCAATCCATGATCATGTCGTCAGTTTAATGAAATAGATGACCCCCCCCCCCCTCCAAAAAAAAAAAAGAAAGAAAGAAGAGGACATGTCTTATGGGGCACATCCAACGGAGTCGCCCTTTTGTATACGTGTATTGGTACCCCCCCCCCCTCAACATACCACACCCCTCCTAAATTCATAGCGTTACTTACTGCCTCTAATCCAGATAATCACAAAATCTGATCCATCGCTTAAGAAATACCTGACCATAAACCAATGATGGTGTCTACTTGACTTTGTTTGTTGTTTTAATCTGCTTATCCTATACAGCTGCGATGTGAGCCCAAATTAGGTATCCGTCCAAATTAGCGGCTTAAAAATTCAAGTTCAGATCAAGAGGAAGCGCTGTTACGATTATCACTGATTATTTCCCTTAATCCGTGTATACTCTCCCTACGTTAAATCGGCTCCAACAATGACGGTGGAATCAATCGGCTCAACCATCGACTTTGTCAGATTCGATCTAATTTTCAGACTACTTGAAGTCTGCAGATCAAGAACAAATCGGATTTTCTGATAGCCTAATTACCTTTTTGTTCATCGAAAACCCCATTCATCATGTCTCAGCTTACCCCAAAATGCGATGATCTGCCACAGAAACACATGAAACCAAAAGGAATCCTTATATATTACTCAAACAAAATAATGAATTAAACTAAAGGAATCCGTGGATAATGAATATTACTCAAATAAAATTATATATTTCAATTTATTATGGTTAATGGGATCAGAAGTGTTTTCACGCCCGAGGCCTTGTCGGAAATCCAATGAAAATTTATATTCCGTGCTTCAGTTACGTTCCCCATTAACAAATCAAATTTTTAACACTATAATTTGATGATTTTCTCGTTTTATATCACAATGACTACGATTTTTGGCAACGAAACGTATCATTTGGATGTGCCTTATTACAAACTGAATACGCCTGAACTAGTCTGGTATGCTGTGTATGTAGAAATGTATGTGATTTAATATCGGCACATCCGAAAACATTCTTATAATGATAATAACAATAATGCGGATAATAATAATTGTTATCATTATTATTGTCATGATAATAATCATAATCCAACTAGTAATAAAAGTATGACATAATACCAACATGGTTTCTTTGTGACAAAAAAATAGATTATACATTCAAGAACAACTGTGTTTCAGCTCGGATTTAAATTGATCCACAATTTGTTTGTTTTTCTTCTGATTGTTGTTGCCATGAATTTCCTTCTGTGTTTATACACATCTTAAACCAATTGTGGCTGCCTTGTAAGGAATATCCCATTTTTAAATATCTATAGTAAAATAAATGACTTAACCAATTTCGTAATCAGCAGATTATGATAACATTCACATTCAAATATTACTTTTCAGTTGTTTGTCACTCTAAGATTTTATTTTGCACAGTTGTCGAACCCGAGAAAGGATGCGGAATGGGATGGGGGGGGGGGGTAGAGCTTGGGGTCCTCCTTATACAAGGAACAATAAATGCTAACCATGGCTCATCGCGTATGTAAATTTTAACGGTTTTGGGTGGTGACTTTACTCCTTTCTGTTTTCAATCACCCGAAAATGGTCGCACCTTGCCGCTACCATTATGTAAACAAAAACACCCTGCTCAAGACAAAGAGGTCCGCGAAAACATTCAAGTTTGCCCATAGGCTTTACACCGTTACAGCGGTTTGCTTTGAAAAATGCCGCCAGATTTGTCTTCACTCTGCTGTAGCTATCCAGAGGCTTTCCCCAGCCTCGAATCAAATTTCTTTGTTCTTATTTTAAAATGCTTAAAGGTAATACAAAGTTTTGGGAAATTTTGAAAATTAGGTGAATAATGATTCTTTACAATTTTGATATATTTGGATACCCCTGTGGATGTTTTATAAGCTCTAGAAAATGTAGCCCCTAAAACACTTCTTCTTTCGAGAAAAATTGAATATAAAAGATTTACCGGTGCTCCCAGTAAATTTTGATAAATTTCAAATAGCGCCTACTCGTAGGTATCCAGAGGCTTGCAGCCTAGAATCAAATTTCTTTGTTCTTATCTTAAAATGCTTAAAGGCACATGTATCGTGTTTTATTGCATAGTTTTATCATGCCATATAAGGAAATGTTTTAGCCTAATTTGTGACAGAGAAATGTTGACATCGTCACGTAAACAAAGAAGTTCGCATTTTGAATGGCATCATGATAATTGAGTGATTTCTTTGTATAGAAAGTGTTAAATTTGTAGGAAATTTGAAAACCTGTGCAGATCAATGAAATAAAGGTATTTAATTATATCACATTATTTTCAATTAGTTGAATTATGCACACTCAGGGCTCAAACAAAGCAATTCATCGAAAAGTAAAAAGTTCAACGATTCTCATTTTTAGAGTTTTAATCAATGCTAATCAAATCATAATCTGCTTTGGTATATTCGCGACGAAATGCGTTTTATGAAATCTAATAATGCTTGGGGGGGGGGGAGGGGTTGCAGCACAGTGTTTGTTTTCTTAAATGATTATCAATACCATTAAAGAAAGAAGAGAAAACCTCAAACCAACAATAGACCAACTGTCGCTACACCTTACGGCTCTTGTCGTTGACGGGTATCCCTTTATCATCATGATAATTCTTAGCAAACATTCCGCGGTGTTTTGGTTTCCTCAAGAACAGTTCTTGCGCCATCTGGCACTTTAGTAGGATAAAAGGGAATGTCCTGCCAAGGAGGTACCTCCTTGGTTCTGCCAAAGAGATACCAGCTATCCTCCTTGGTTCTGCTAAAGGTAATCTTTATCTATTTCCAGCAACATTTTATAGATTCAATTTCTTATACCATAGATAGACATGTTTTCGGGTAGTGAGTGCGTTTGATGTTGTTATTTGTATTTTTTGATATTTTTTGTTTGTTTACATATTTTCATTTCATGTTTTATATTATATTCGTTTATGATGATGTTGATGATAATGATTAATATTACTATTTTTATTACAATCATTATTATTATGATTATCATCTTCATTATTTACTTTTCTTTCGTTGGCGAACCTCTACTCTAGGAAGAACAGGGTCATTCATCTGATTATATCAATGGATGTGAATAGAGCAACCCAGTCGTATTATTTTTAATAACTTTTATCTCTTATCAGTTTATTTCTTATGTATGTACAGTGCATAATGTAGGACAAATTAAATCAAAACCGAGGCAAAATAAATACCATAATTCCAATGTCTGATGAGAAGGATTCCCTTGAACATCTTCATATTTCAAAATATGAAAAGAGATGTAAATATACAGTTTTGTAATGACAGTCAGCCTTCCCTTAGTCTGCAAGCACAAACCCTGGTCAGTCGTAAAAGTGAGTCTGCACTATAAGACTACCATAGGCCATGTACTGAAGCTGCTCCTGACACCTAGTAGGTAGCTGGGCTAGACTTCTCTCAAGGCACAATGATTTGTTGATAAAGTGTCAAATTAGGGTCTGTGCCTGCAGACTAGCCTTCCCTCGTGTTTGTAGCTCATGTTGGTGAAGCTAAATCTGGGCTCGCTTTGGTACGAAAAAATAAGATGCGAGCGGCTCTCTCCCTGCACTTCTTGGCTCTCTCCCTGAACTTCTTTGAGCGAGTTTTATTTACACACAGTTACTGGTAGCCAAGCCAATTAAAATTGAGAGCATTAATATAGGCATACTCTAGTTCTACTAGCTGTTTACTTTCTTTAAGTCTGCTGTCCTTGTACTTAATATCGTTTTTCTATTTCCGATCATAACAAAATAGATCACGGCTTCTTTCGGAAATCAATCCAAGGCTATAATATTTCAGGAGCCTTAATTTTGTTGTGCGTCATGTATTGAAATGTGCAAAAATATGGATAATCCGAACATGAAATCGATTCACGGGCAATTTCAATGGTTTCATTTATGTCCCATAGAAATCATGTTCAGATTACGTTACATGTGATCGTCATGTTTCTTACATTCTAATAGGGGACGCACAAGGCTATAGACATTGAAAGTGCCTTTGGTTGATTTTTCGAAAGTAGTTGAGCATTAGGATCCGGTAACTTTGTCTTTCGGATCCTTTAAAACAAATCCTTGATTTAGCTCATGCTGCAATGATGATTACAAACCTTTAGGTCAATCAGGAACCCCATGACTTTTACAAGCCGATCGCCTGTCTGATTATCAAGATATTTAAGATTGAAAATCGAAATCAAATTTTGCGTTTGCCAAACGGTTTTCATAACACTACAGTCTATTGGGGAAAACGAGTATGGTAAAACCGGTCACTCAAAGGTTTTCACTTTTTTGAGGTACTTCTTGATCATTTTGAAGCGCAATTTTTGTAGGGCTTCAATATAACACCATGTCACAGACACTGATAATACGTAGGGCCGTGCATCTCAGATTTAACATTGTTAAATGATCCCTTTAAACGGAGAATGAAGTGGGCCTACAATTCAGCGATTCATTCCCAAATTTGGCAATCAAGAAAATGTTCTTATATCTTCAAGTTCAGCTCTACGTACGTGTACTCTGTGTGACCTCCTTTACTACGAGGACCGACCGAGTCGACCGTCAGCTGGGCTGCACAAAGGAAGACGATCAAAACAAGTCATGAAAGAAAACAGACGCATACTGTTGAATGAAGAGGTTGCTATTTTTATGAATGAAAGTAAAACTAGGAGTTTATTTTTATCAGCGAGTACTCTCGGTAAGAGCACGCGCCCGGGTGTGTGTGTGTGTATGTGGGTATGTGTGGGTTTGTAGGGGGAGAGAGTTTTCCCTGTGCTTTTGATGAGTTTTGAGGATAACAAAGAATTTCGTTCTGTGCTTGGGAGCGTGCCCCATTCCCGACGTTTGGCTATGTGAATGTCGATGGTGATTGTGCCAGTGGGAAACAAATGTGTCCCCCTCCGATTCCCCTCTCTGCAAGATTTCAATCTCTCCTCTGATTTGAAGGAATCTGCTCTCAAGATCCACAAAGGCAGTTAAAAATATGGGGAAAAGATGCAGTATCCTAGTCATTCCCAGCTACATAATGTTCCCAAAAGTAGGACAGTTTTTTCACGACAAGGTAAACTTCAAACTAAAGTTTATCCATGACGCACGGTCACATTCTAAAGCATTCATTTCGTGAAACTATAAAATATAGACTAAAACAAACACACAAGAAAACCAAGATGATCATTTTTAGCTCTCACTGTAGGCCTACCACAGGGCAGGCCGACGATAATGGTGATAGCGTATCACAATCATCTCAAACAGATCATTACCACCGAGTTCATCATTGGTAGTAGAAAATTGATGAAGATTGAAGGCCTACACATCGCGACGTATTAAGTTATGCGGACCGTTATTTCGATGACCTACCAATAATTACTATGATGGGGGGTAATACCTAACTCGCGTGCCTCTGCGCTATAACTGAACTGTGATACCAATTGGTTTGGGCAGGGCACGTCTGCTGACAGCCCCCACTCATCCCAAAAAATCTAAATCAAAATAGAAGAAGGGTAGTCTCCAAAAGCGAACGCTACCTCAATCTCTTGTTACACCTCCTCCTTTGCGATCTCTCTTTATTTTTTCTTCACCTCCTTGCGTATACTTATCATACTTTTCTCCTTCTCCCCTCCTCCTCTTTCTCATCTCGTCGTCACCCTCCTCCTCCTCTTCCTCCCCTTCTTCTCCATCATCGTCAGCTTCTTCTTCTTTTTTGGTGGATAATACTTAATTTTTGTTTTGCTTTTTCTTCGACACGTTGTTCAATTTACTGCAGTTTCCACTTATTCCTTTACTTGCACATTTTGCTTTTTAATTGTTGACCTTAAATTAAGGTCTACTTTATCATTGTCATTACCATCATCATATTCCATCCTCCTGCTCGTCCTCCTCCTCCTCCACCTCACCATCATCATTATCATATTACCATCATAATCACCATCGTCCTCATCATCGTCATCACTACCACCACGACTTTCATCATCATCATAATCACCATCATCATCGTCATCACCACCACCACCGCCACCACTATCATCATCACCACAACCACCACCACCACCACTATCATCATCATCACAACCACCACCATCATCATCATCACCATCATCATTATCATCATATCATTGCCCTTATCACCTCTAAAACCACCACCACCACCACAACTATACAACCAACGTTTTCGTCATCTGCCTTTACTTCCTTGATTTGCTCTTCTCCTTATTCGCTCCCTTGCCTACGCCTTCCTTCAGAAAATTCACACTCATTTCATTTTCAGGCAACTGAAACAAAGTATGGACAATGCGATGAAGAAAAAGAAAGAGGCAAGGTTGACTTTTGTGAAACTAAACTCTTCACAGAATCGTCATGGTTTCGCTTTTCTTCGCCTATTTGTGGTCAAGGGCTCCAGTTGTTTTCAAGGCTTCTGGTTTTATTTGTCGAAGCCACGCGATAGCCTGCCAATGACAAGTTTGACAGGAGAGAAATTGCTAGCCTCATACAAAAGAATTCGAATGTTACATTTTCCTTTTAAGTTCCATTATAATGACCTTGATTTTGTATATCAATTTAAAGTTGCTATTTACAAAAACAAAAGAAAGAACGAAGAGGGGAAACAAAACGCAATAATAACAAAACAACAACAACATATGACGATGACAGACAAAGGGAAAATAAATGAAATTAAAAATAAGACAATTTAAGTAGGCCTCTATGAACGTAGAGCTGCTTGTGAGTAAACTAACTTTATTGATCTACATTTGCCACACTCCACCCAGGTGAAGTAAATGGGTACCCGGTAGGAATTTATTCCTTGAAATGCTAGAGCGCTATAATGGCAGCACAGCTTAAGCCGGGGTAATAATAATATCCAATATGTCATGCGCAGTTGAGTATATACATATAGAAACTGCGCATTATAAATTTACAATTATTATTATTATTATTATTTGAACATGTTTTATGAGTTGTGATGGTGCATCACTCAATGTGTCGCTCCCTGCAGAGATGTGTAGTAACTTGATTCCACGCCGTTATTAGCATATTAAGTACAATGAACATAATATTGAAGAGGTACTTGGAACAACATCATAGAAATAAACACCGAAGCTTTGATGAGTGCAAGACGAAAAGCTTCAGTCTATGGTATTATTCACTGCAGAGAACCATTTTGATATTGGACGAAAATCCAGGACGACTTGTGAAAAGACTGTGATGACAGTTTATCTTGAGGAGTAGGGGGAAGACAAAGAAATCGCGAAGGCGGGGTGAGATGATAAGCTCAAGATGAGATGAGGGGACATCAGTGTCCAGTTCAATCGTTGCATATCACAACTAGTTTCGTTTTTTCCCCCTCCTTTTTTTTGCGGTCGAGCCATGGATTAGTGTAGGTCTATGCAATAGAGAATGTGACTGAAGTATTGATACAGAAACAAATAAATAGCAATCCTCATTTTCACGTCACGATTTTTCTGTCTTAATATGATATCTGCGCTCAGTACGGGTCTCATATATCGTCGCTGTTTTCACGAAGTGACGGTAGTGAAAAAAAATTGCATTCACTTTGCGTTACGATTTTCCTCACTACCGTCACTTCGTGAAAACAAGGACGATATAATTGATTTGTATTCTTTGATTGTGTATTCTATGTTCATTCAACTATACTCCTGCTCCTACTCGTCGTCATTATCATAATAACCATCATCACCATCACCATCATCATATCTTCATCATTATCATGATGATCATCACCATTACAACCACCACCATTATCATTCTCATCATCATCATTATCACTTTACCACCATCATCATCATTAAACATACTCATCATCATCCCGTCATCATCTAGATTTAACTTCGTCATACATTGCTGCCATTTGTTGTACAGTCTTCCAGTTCTGTCCATATATGGCGATACTCCAGCCCCCTGGTCATCATTCATGGTCAAAATTCCTGCCTACTTCAACGGATATAAATATTACCCAACTGCAGTTTGGTCAGCGGCGCTGCGAAGGTTAACATGTTTAATTTGTTTGTGTTCGCTAAAAGGTGTCCAGAAATGAAGGTCAATGCATTAGCATTATTATTTCCATACACAATCATGATGTGAGGACGTACTTGCAATTTTCACATAAAAGGTTTAGCCGGTCGTTACGTAAAAGAGCATTATAGTGATGACACATGAATGATAGGAAATCAACATTAACTATATGATTTCTCGAAAATAAATGTGTTCTAGGTTTAACATCCTTACATAACCCTTTTTTCGTTTTTTGCCATTTTCCTTTCATCGACATCAACTCGTCACTATTCGAGTCAAGACCAAGTACAAAACATTGTTAGCGCCCCCTTTAGCTCCAGTCGAGCCATGTATGTCGCAAAGTTCGGCAATTTAAAATCATCACGTACGTTGATTCCCTCTCTTTCGCTTCTGATGCCGAAATCCGATTTTGTAAAGAAATGCATATTGCAGAAAAGTGGGAAATGTCATTGGTGTTGTGTTTAATTGGTGCTTGTTTTTCTTGATGTCCTCATTAAAACAAACCAGCAGACAAAACAATGACAACATCTAAAAGTAACTACAGCAACAACAAATGAAAATCTTCGAGCCTTTGTTTCAGAGATCTTGAAAAATATACAATATATTATATGTTTCAATTACCGTAAAGGAATATTTATATCATTGATTATTAGACTTGGTCATACATCATTTGCCATGGTTCTTTTACTAGTGCTCGCAAGTCGTTGAACTGACGTCGAATGAGTGTAACGCTCCCTGACTCGATCCTTCGATGAAATTGTCTTTTTATGACTTCCTTTCCGGGAATCTTTTTTAGAACCTGGATATTATAATTTTCGTTGTATTTCTTTTTATTTAATAACATCATACGATTCTCTGAAGTCGATCCCGGGTTCCGGGAGCGAAATGGCATTAAAAAGTTTTTGTTATTAGATTAATTCTGATTTGGTCAACCATGCAGTAAATCGTTTGTACTGGAGCAGATATGAATGGTTTATACCATCACATGGTATAAATTGTTTTCCATTGGTGAATAGGAACAATCATAGTTAGATCTCTACCCTAAGAACGGGTACTGAAGTATAGCAGGGATAATCGTGTGATTTATTTTTCTTCTTTGGGAGTAATTAGTGTCTCATCGATCCGTCCAATTGCCAATGGATGTAATTATCATCATCAACTTCCTTTCTCTTGCACCCCTTTCATCTATACAACCATACTACTCTATCTCAATATTCTCAGTGGACAGGGCTTATTTATCAGATTAGAGAAAGCTGTGATATAGTATACACAACATTATCTTCAATAAAGGCTTACTCATCAACGATTGAGCACAGATTAGAGAAATCTGTAGCATTGAATGAACGCTTCTTATTTTAATTAGTGTAATCTGCATCCGATTTAAAGGGATAATCCTAAGATTATTGATATGCTGGTGGAAAGATTGGGCTAATCATGAGAAAATGCGACAATGGTCGCGCGTTTTTCTTCCTGGACTTTAGTAGAAGGAAATGCCCCTCTTTCTTAAAGTTACAGGGTAATAAAAGTCTTGAACAAGTTCTGCAAGAATCTCCAAGGTTGAAGGAAGAAGACGAAGGAGAAGAAGAAGAAGAAGAAGAAGAAGAAGAAGAAGAAGAAGAAGAAGAAGAAGAAGAAGAAGAAGAAGGAAATGAAGAAGAAGAAGAAGAAGAAGAAGAAATCTTTTCGAAATGGATAAAAGTAATTGTAATTACGTTGAAAATGCGTCTCGAAATGATTGCTAAACCTCAGTTACAGCGGGAGGTAGTTTTATTTCTTTTCCTTTCTTTTCGGGGGCCGGGAGGGGGGGGGGGGGGGTGGGAAGGTTGTTTAATCAATGGTAAATGATTAACGTCCATTTCCTGGTCATGGTGTAATAATTACTTGTATTGAATATATTTTCGAAATGAATTAAAATCAGTGTAATTATACAGGCCCATCCTAGGAATCGTAAACTTGAAGTGCTTTAGAATTTGACAATAAAGCCCCAGTATTAAATGAAAGGTTCTCACAGATAAACGGTGACGAGAGGAGGGGTGCTTAAATGCCCCCTTCCTAGTCACGAGTTAATTATTTACAGGTACTTGAACATGTTTTATGAAATGGATTATTAAAATCATTTGATATGGATTGATGAGCCAAACGTTTGTAGTGATTTTCGGAAAGTCTGTTGACCCCCGTATAATGGGAGGAAGGGGGAGGGGGTTCCAATTGATTGCAATCAGTTAGCAGTTGATTATATATTGTACTTAAAAGAAAATAACAATATTCTCAGAATTCTGCTGCACGTATTCTTTCAAGAGGTAGAAAGTTTGAGCACACATTACCCCCACATTTATTGCACTTCACTGGCTTCCTATAAAATTGAATACAAAATGATACTGCCTGTGCATCGCTATTGTGGAATGGTCTTCCCCAAATCCTTCGCTCTTGTCACCAGTTATCCACTTTCAGAACTCAACTAAAGACCTATTTCAGATTGCTTACAATTATATTATTGATCACTGCTTTTTTTGTCTTTCCGAATTCGAATCATGAACAGAATTTTTGGTCGTTTTTCAGTCTCGTCGGTGTCTTTAATTAGGCAACTAGATATTGGCGCTTTATACATTCCTTGATTGGATGACTAATGGATGTGAAGGAAGGATGGAAGGATTGCAATGATAAGAGGGAAGAGAGTTTGTTTAATTAATCTTAAGGAAACACTCCTCTTGAAATCATGAGTCAACCAAACTCTTGAACGTATCATCGGGGTGGAATTAAAATTAGAGTAATTATCAGGATTATGTAATAATGAACCGTAGATTTGAGGTGCCTTTCATAATTGACGGTCGGCAGTTATCAGGGTTTTTTTTTTTGAAAGGTTGGATAAAGGCCATTATCACCCCAGGGGCGGATCTAGCTTTTTGCTAAGGGGGGGGGGTTTGACCAAAATAATGACGATGCGGAGCATCGTCCACGAGCCGCGAAGCGGCGAGCCGATTTTTTTTTGGGTGTTTATTTGAACCCCGTAAGTGATGTTTTACTGGCATCTATTAACACAATGGAGACCATAAAAAGCAGTGCATGATAACGTCTTTTTAAATCAAGTAACAGTTAAATACACAGTTATATCTAGAGTTATCATGTGTTTGGTTAAGTTACCAGATGAGTTGAATATCTTCTCACAATATTTGCACTTGAAAGGGTTTCTCTCCAGCGTGCGTTCTTTTTTCTTTTTTTTTTTTTTTCTGGGCCGCCCAAGGGGGGGGGGGGGGGTTTAAACCCCCTAAAACCCCCCCCCCCGTAGATCCGCGCCTGCACCCATTATCGAAATATAATTTAAAAAAGTAGAGTGAAACAATGGTACATTGTAGTATTAAAGAAGAAGAAGAAGAAGAAGAAGAAGAAGAAGAAGAAGAAGAAGAAGAAGAAGAAGAAGAAGAAAAGAAGAAGAAGAAGAAGAAGAAGAAGAAGAAGAAATGAAACAAGAAGAAGCAGTAGAAGAAGAAAAAGAATAAGAAAAGTAGAATAGATGATTATGAAGAAGAGGAGGAGGAGGAGGGAAAAGAAGAAGAAGAAGAAGGGAAATAATAACAACAAGAAGGGATGTGCTAAAAACGGAAAGCAAGTTGATCAGGAAACAGTGAAGTACATACAAAACCTACCAAAGTTAGAAAAGATGACAAGGAAATATCATTATATGAAGAAAAGAAAGAAGACATATAAAAATAAAATGCACTAACAAGGGTCAACTCAATGAAACTGTATTTCCTTGTCCTTTTTTTTCCAGGTAATTATTGTTTGAGAGGATTACAAATATAGACCTGGATTTTAAACATGAGAAGAAGGTGTTAAGATTCTAATAATTGACAAGGAAGTCATTACCTGAAGCGAGCTTCCGCGAACATGGGGAGTATCCCCTTTCTTTCTACGGGTCCACAACTCTTCAAAGCTCATTAAAGAAAACGATTGTACTTTCTTAAGTAAAACGGATAATTCAAATGCTATGTACATGAAATTAACGCGGAGTTCCTCCTTCGAGGTTAGTTGGCTCGAATTCAAAGGGCGCAATGCATCTTTTGTTTAAACATTCATTTGGTAACTCGGCATGCTTCCAGTAGATTCCAAGAATATTGCAATTGCAAAATAATATTCAACAACTTTGCGGAAAATGTCTAAAGAACAAATTAAAATGAATAAAGACTGCAGCTTAATGTGACATAACGTGTTAATTGCTCGCCTACACATATTGTATATCATCATATAATATAACACTTTTGTAAATCATATGTGTGATATGTGTGGTGGTTATTTTACCTGGCTGCTAAGAAAGCATAAATGCTTGTTAGTAAGCAACTAGACGGCCGACAGCTTTGGGTCCTCTCCAAGGGACCTGGGAATGAGGATTAATGCCTTACCAAAGGACACTATAGCGCATTGACTTGGCTTCGAACCCGGATCACCGGATTACGAGACCACTGCTCTACCAACTGAGGTATCACTTGCATCTGCAATCTTGTAATTACATTGAACGTGATACGCTTTATATATTTGCTTTGTTGTACTCTAAACGACAAAAAGGGCTTTGCACAATGCACAAGCGACCTCGCTATTTACGATTATCTATAAATCAGTCCTCCCTTCTTTCCTAACGATCACGTAGGCTTCCTACCGAGACAATACATTCCCTTGGAACATGAAGGTCCTTGGGTCGAGTCCTTTGTGGAGACGTCCGTGAGTTTCAAGGGTATTGGTTCATCACTTTCTCCATTTAGTTTAATTGATGTAAACACTGGGCAAGGAGCCAATTAAAACTAAACAAATTGATCTGAAATGTCACATCAAGTTGCCTGTAAGGGCGTATCCGCGAGGTGGATAGAGGGGGGGGGGGGGGGGGGGGGGTCACGGCGAACTGGACACCCCATTATGCATGTCGTATGTATTAAAAAAAATATCAGAACCCCCTTTTTACCAATCCTGGAGCCGCGGCTGGTACTATATGCTCGTATAAGATTATTGTCGGTAATTACAAGAGAGGCAGTGAATATATTTATAATTCTGCTTTCAATTTCATAAAGATGGCTTGAGTTTACATGATCAACATGTCGTTGTGATGAATACGCTTAGACAAAAGCATTGGAGTCATTTTGTTTAAGTACAGCGATAAATAGTGTAATGAAAATGCGTTTAACTTATACTAATCGTCTTTTTTGTTTGTTTCAATTTGTATATATATACATATTTAAAAATATATGATTCCAACCCCAAAACTGCGATTAAGGAATTTTCTCACCAACCTTACAATCGAAAAAAAGAAGGAGGGGGGGGGGGGGAGCGGGAGACAAACAATTAAAAGGAAATGTCCCGGTTGTCGCCAATACTTAAATACTTTAATGCTTTTTTTAGTTATCGTAAATTAATAATGATACAATCATTACGTGATCTGAATTACGTGAGAATTGGGGGTTACGATCAAAGAGAAACAGTACATTCAGTTCATTGACCAATATTTATACGATTATGATTGTTGCTGGCATCTCGAAACCAGTCCTTCACTTACAAGGGCTACTTGAATTTATATACATTGATGTGAAGGACTGGTTTCGCAATGCCATCAACAAAACTAATTATAATCGTACAAATATGGGTCAATGAACTGATACATGAACTGTTCGTCTTTTATCCTAATTAATATAATTAAATAATATTTCAGTAATTCTTACGTCATTCGATTAATGTGTTCAGGGGCGTCGTACTCTGGATTGTTGCCAGCAAACTTAGAAAATTTATTTAGCTTCGTCAGCAAATTAAAAATATTGATGGTATATAACAAAATATTGTGTATGTGAGAAATTATTTTACATATTTTGTATTTTGTAAAGCAAAATCCCTAAATATAATACCATTTATCTATACTTTGACATTTTAGACAAATCCAAAAGGCGCTATTAAGAAGCAAATTGTAGGCCTACCCCAAAACCTGATTATCATTTTTAATTCTTAGCATGTTAATATCACTCCTGTATCGTAACACTCGTAATTAGTTTGCTAAAACATATTGATGCAAATCATGGCCATCTGAATAGACGATGGAAACAAAAAGTAGTGTTATGTAAACAATCCTCATTTCTTTGAAAACAATCATGCATACGATTTTATGTTCTAATCTTTACTCTCTAAACGAGAAATTAAGAGGTTATATATAACCCCTAATGTCCTTTAATACGTTATCACTTGGAAGACGACCAACAAAGAAAATGCGCGCCTACTCAATTTTCGCGCGCTTTGCCGGAAAATCGATACTCGAGTAAAATGCAGGTACCATGTGCCTTTGTTTACTATGACGGAGTATTACGTAATGTCAAGAGCACCACACATCGGCGCCTCATTTGAAAGCCGAATAATTCCTTTCCAGGTTTACCTGGCTACTCTCGTCGCGTTCATTCATGATCATGGATTAGGTCTAGAAAGGTTGTATTGTTATAGCCTTCTCTAACTATCGATTTGAAGCAGATCGCAACCATGAGCTTATCGTCTGTCTGTTGTGAATGGGACAGATTTTGGCGCGTAAATTTCTTCGTCATAACAACCCCGAAGATAACACATCGCTCTCACGTGGGGAACCACAGATTGTGTTTGTTTATCAACAAAGAAAAGTGAAAAACAGTGAGGGAGGGTGGGAGGGGGTGAAACAGCAGAGGTTCTAGAGTTTTTTTTTTTGTTAGGGGGAGCGGGCTCGAGCCCCCTTCCCAATTACTTAATGCCTCATCTCCTTCTAATTTTCGCAGGGCAAATGCTGAACATAAAAGCAAAAAACACAAACCTCCACTCCCCATCCTCCTTATTTTTATTTATAGAACCAATATGGAGAGAGAGACGGAGATAGATAGAGAGAGAGAGAGAGAGAGGGAGAGAGAGAGAGAGAGAGAGGTGAAACGAAAGAGAAAGAAATTTAAGTATAGGGAGGGGATTGAAGAGAGAGATGATGAGAGAAAGAGAGGGATGAGAGAGAAATAGAAATAGAAGAAGAAGGGGAGAGAAGGGAGAGGGATGATGCCAAGATATTAAAACCGACGAGAAAATATTCATACAGATATCTTCGCATTCTGAACAACTCTATACTGGGAAGAGAATTCATCAACTCACCCTTGTAGAATTTATGTTATCATTAAATGTCAGCCTTTTCCTTTTGAACTTTCTCTAGACTTTCATAAAACCATTTAAAGTCATCGCTTATGCTTTCCATTCGTGATCTCATTTCACCATTAACTAGCCCTTACTACAAATATCACCCCGTTTTGTTATTGATATTGAGCGCCCTGTTGTTTAGAAAATCGTGACTTTGTCGAAAATGTTTGAATTATAAGACGTATCTACCCGCTGAGCGAACTACTTTCCTTGTGTAGATAAACAATTTATGCGTAAAACTCTTTCTTCGCGTTTAGAGTTAGTCTCAAAGAATCAGAAACTTTGGTTGTGACAAATTATTCGAAAGTCTAGGAAAGCATGCTTTGTCTCGGATGTAATAGGCCTGCTTTAATTGAATCATTCGAAACAGAGTTCATAATGAAGAGACACTATAGCTCCAAGTGTAAATGCTATGTCTGATTTAGAAACTACCTTATCTATATAAGAATGAGTTATTATTGCAAACCCCACCCCCACCAAAAACATGACAAATTATGAGGAGAAAATGTGTTTCATAACAAAACAATGTACGAGCACATCGGTCTCTCATAACCTAAGCAAAGTTGAAAAAAGGCTTTGAGGCTGTCGGTCTCGTGCTATCGGTCTCGTGGTTCGTCAGTCTCGAGGGATTTTGGTCTACTGTGATGTCTGGGTTAGAAACTTTGGTGTGATTTTCGAGACCATAAACCGGTCCAACTTTCCTGATTGGCATGCAAATCAGTGATCATATCCTTCGGTCACGTACACTGACTGAAACCATTTTAGTCAGAGCCCATCCTGAAATCATTCTACAATCATTTCCGCTAGATAACACAGTATAGTGTGAGAATTTCTCGACCTACATTATTTTCTGCAATGACCAAACCAAAAAAAAAAGAGGGAAAAAAAGGAGCTGAAACTAAAATAAAGGTATGGCGTTTACTGACCACCAAATCCATTCAATGTGGCGTGAAAATTCAATTTCAAAAGGTGCACTGACCAGAAGGAATATTTATTCAAAAAGGGAAATGAAGATTTTTGAAAACTAAGGTGGAATAATGACCATTGCGGACGTGATGCCAGTGCATGGCTCATTAGCATGTAAACTGGACGCTAGGCGTCGGTCAGCAGCAGCCAGGTGCATGGTCAAGCGGCTAAAGGTGTGTCCGAGGAGTGGACACCAGGTGGGGGAACTGGTCAAAGGATCATTATGAGAACTAAAATTGTGGCCATTTGATATTTTCAAAGTTAATGATAAATAATTATCACAATGTCTTATTTACCCAGGGTAGCCACATCAATATTCCTACTGCCTCTCTTGCTGACCCTTAAATTAGTACCACCCAAGCAGTTGAAGGTATCCCTCTACTACACCAGGGTGGAGAGTGGCAAATATGGATTAATGTTGTACCCTTGGACATTCGTTCCGGGTTGGGATTCGAACCCTCAACCCTTGGATTTAGAGCCAAACGAATGAACTACTACACCACAACACCTCTATGAACTAAGTTCAGAACATGGCCTGAATGCATGAAATGAAATAGGTTGAATATCTGCACTCCAAGAACGAAACGAGATCACAGTGATCCCAAAATAGTTTTATCTAGCTGTGCTGAGGGAAAAATAATTGAAGCCGCTAGCCTGCAGCATTCATCACATCAAGGTAAACGTCATAATGATAACAGGTCACGTGCTCTTCTCGGCCAACCTCGTTACATGATGGTCATTAACATTTATTGGTATTTAATTACCTGTTATATTTGCTACTCATTTATTTTTATTTTTCATTGTTTCCTCTAGTTTCATCTTTAAAGTAATGATCTGTATCAACTCTGATCGCCATTATTTCTAGTAGATACAGTCTCCACTGTTACTGTATCCGTCAAGGGTCCTTTGAATACACATGGAGGGTGTTTCACAAAACTTGTCATCAGTGACAAATGACAATTTTTATTATAGCTACTGAAATCCTTGCTTCTGATTGGTTATCAGAAAATTTATCACTGATTTTTGTCATTTTTCAATGAAAAAAGGCTTTGTGAAACGGGCCCCTGGATAGAATTTGTACACGGCAGAAGTGTGTTGTTCTGACTTCGACGGATATACCATGTAGACTCAGGCAATTATTTTTGTTTTCCAAAGATATTTTCATACTTCATTTTAGTCTTTTTTCAAGATCATGGAAACTCTTGCTTAAATAGTTGTCATCTTCGTCATCACAACAGCTAGAAGTCACCCCAAACCGATTAGACCAAGACCTATAACCTTTAACAATAATCATCCAATTATTTTCATTATACATGTACATTCATCATCATCATCATCATCATCATCATCATTATCACCATCAACATCGAAATCATCGTCATCACTATCATAATCATCGTCATTACTATCATCATCATCATCACTGTCACGATAGTGATAATCATCACCATCATCATGATCATCATCAGTTACGTACGATAGTGATATTCATCACCATACTCATCATCACCATCATCATCATCATCACTGTCACGTACGATAGTGATAATCATCACCATCATCACCATCATCATCATCACAATCATCATCATCATCATCATCATCACAATCATCATCATCATTACCGTCGTCATCATCATTTCCAATTACCCCTGTCATATCCACCTTCACCATCCCCACCACATATTGATGATGATGATGATGATCACTATCGATATCAACAACATAAGCAGCAGCGTCATCGTCATCATCATCACCACCATCATCAACACAATCGTCAGCTCTATGATTTAGGAATTCTTATCACCGCTTTCATCATCATCATTTCCAATCTTCAGGCCGTCTGTACTAGTTTGGCTAGGAGGGATTAGACCTCCCAAGGTGGTCACTGACAGGTGGCTATCTCATCAACTCAGCTCTCAATTAACATAAGAAAAAGAGGATCATGGGGAACCAATGGTCACCGATTAGGCATTGTTTTCTATCTAGAGGGAGCAAGTACCCACAAGTAGTACAGTTGGGCTTTAACCTGTTTTGTTTGAAAGAGCGAATTGAAAACATTCCAAAGGGTAAAGAAGATCAGTATCGGGGAGGTCCTAATTTTGATACCACCCCCGTCACTTCGAGTCTAGGGTCAAGTTCACCAATAGGTGTGGCCGTCCTGTTCCAGTACACACATCGCTAGTTATGTGTCGGAAGTAGCTCACTAGTTTATGTATCACTCTGATCCCATTTAATTTAATTCTTTCAATGTCATTGCTACTATTGTCATGCTTGTACGCCTTTGTTTACAACAATTTGTCGAAGTTGGTAGACAAGGTGAATAATTTCAGGTCTGCGAAAGTGAATTGATGATAACAATATAATCAATGAAATAGATGAGTGGACGAATGAATTAATAGCTAAATAAGTAAATGGATGAATGAATTAATCAATGGATGAACAAACACACAAATATATAGATATAGAGATTATAGAGATCAGGGACCACATTATTTTTACAGGTCCCTTGGTAGATAGATAGATAGGTAGATAGGTAGATGAATAGGTAAATGAGTGTCATTAACGTTGTTCGGGGGGGGGGGTAGTTTAGGGAGAAAGGAGGTGAAGGAGCGAAGGGCGGGGGAACAGAGAGAGAGAGAGAGAGAGAGAGAGAGAGAGGGGGGAAAGGGTCGGCCGGTGGTAATACTGCTTCTCAACGAAAATTAAGAGATTTATAGTGGGTCCTGACCACCAGAGTTTCAATCCAGATACAATACCAAATGATTACTTATAAAATAAGATTAATAAATACAAAATCAATAACATGAAATAAAATTCGAAGAAAGTGTTTCCTTATTAACCTGAAGTATTCAAAACCATACGGGAAAACAATATCTACAACAAACTGCACAGATGAAAACGACCTGCATCAAAGTCTAATGTCATGACAATCTATTTTTTCTTTTTTGAAAAGACGTCATTTTCCATAATAAAAAATATGACAAAGGGTCGTGACGAATGGTCAGAAAATTATGTCCGAATATTCGACCGCTGACCAAAACTATTCGCCCCTGACAAAACATTGACCAAGGGCTCGTCCTCGTCAGGTGTGAAAGCTCATTGTATTAGTCCGAAATTGAAGTAATTCTGCATGGCTTGGAATAATAATTTGTGTAGTCCATTGTTACGTTTCACAATAGTATAATTTCCTTTGTACACTGGTTGACGTGATAAACAAGTTTATTTTTGTTATGCTTTAATATTAAGTGTGGGTGGGATATGAGATGTAGGGCAGTCAGGGATATAGAGAAAATATTTGTCTTGGTTTATTGCAGTTTGGTCTTCAACCAGTTCGTCTACTACCCAATTGGTCTATTCCCATATGGTCTACACCTAGTCCGTCAGATATAAGACAGTCAACAGTATGGATAATTTTTTTTTTCTAGACGACGTACGTCATAATGTACAATAACTGAATAATCGAAAGGAATCTCAGTATCAATTCCAAATGGCTAATGTTATCACAAATATACCTTAATAAATAAATAAATGAATAAAACAACTCTAAAAAGAATCAATCCTATTATCACAATCATTTCCCGAAAAGAGGTAAGGAATATTATTCCAACCTTATGCAGGAATTAAGGAAGGTTTAATATGTGGATAATTTTTTTGATTAAGAATCGGTTTCGTTACAATTTCCCCAGCTCGTCCCATTAGGGATTCGCGTCAAGATTAAAGCTTTAGTTAAGACGGTCCATTATGATATTAACTCTCTTCAAAAGCTCGCCGCCAAAAGCAACGGCTGATACCATATCTGGCTTCCAATCCCCCACATCAAATCGAAAGAGTTAGCCAATGATCCTCCTCTCCTGTAAACAAAACGCGAACGCTTTGCGACTTTCCGAAAAGCTGTAAATCCTCCCCATTTTCAAATAGAATGAAAGTATGAGTGTCGGATTTCAAGAAATACATTCGCACGGTAACAAATCTCCCAACTCCCCTAGCGTATAGCCCCCTAAACGCCCCCTTATGTATTGATGAAAAGTAGGATTTGTCAGCTTAAATGTATTTAACTGGACATATCACTGACAATGTAAACAGCAGCTGGGACTATACGGCGTTGTTTATACGCGAATGTTGTGCGCTTCTTGCGTCCCTTCTCTCTCTCTCTCTCTCTCTCTTTCTCTCTCTCCTGTCAGGGTGCAGGGGTGGGAATAAGCCGATGCACTTTTCCTCCGGCTCTTTGTCATAATTGCAATATTTAGCCGCCACCCTCGCACCTCCCCCCCCCCCCCATCTCACCAACTCTTTCTCTTTCTCTCTATACTTTTGAAAAATTAGGTATCGTATAATAAAGAGGGAGAGAGAAGGGGAGAGTTTGGGAAATTAATGTTGCAACATAATTATGCCTTCTTTCTTTCTAATCCTTTTAGAGATTTTACTCGCTCTCTTTCCCCCACTATCTCCTCACTCTTTCCCCATTCTTTCCACGTCTCTTATTTTGTCTTTCTCTCTCCCTTTCGTCCAACCATCTCTCTCCACTCTCTTTCGCTTTCCCACTTTCCCACTTTCCATTTTAAATATCTTTCTTCCCCTCCCCTATATCCCTCTCTGCCCTTCTCCCCCCCTCTCTCTCTCTTTCTCTGTTTTCTTGAAAAGGCTCGGCAACAACAAAAATGAAATTAATTTCGCGTCTAACCGGACGTGATGTATCGTTTAAAATCGTAATTGACAACTTTCTAGGATTGCGAATGGATTTCTGGAGAAATTGGAATTTTATTCTTATTATTTTCAGTTTCGAGGAAGGAAGTCGGGTAATTTATGATTTTTTAAATGAATTTTGACAGCCGTTAATGAAGAATTGAGTTCATGGTTTCGGACAGAAAATACCGAGTTATCGAAACGACTTCAAATTTGCCAGAACTTAATAGAAGTAAAGCAGGAATAATAATAGTTGTCACATTTTTATTGCGCTTATACTTCTACCATTATCTCCATGCTTCTACGTTACAAATCGCTTTACATTGTAATTATTATCACCCCGGTCATTGGACTAAATTGCTAATCCGCACATGATAGTACACACGCCCCGCTCCCTGTGGAGAATTCCGGCCAGGCTTCATTTTCACAAGCGCACAAAGCTAAAATATGATTTATTCATTAATTTGATTTTTTTTCTGTTTTTCGTAAGTCAAGAATGAAGAGTGCATGGGCTGGTTGAATTAGGGCCTTTATTGAATGCTTTTGGATGTGGGCTTTAAGTTGTAACATTCTCAAGAAACTCGGTACTCAAGTAATCAAATACTCAAGTAACTCAAGTATTCTCAAGTAAATCGGTACAAATCCTTTTTCCACATACTTGAAAAATTACAAAACTTGGCAAGGGTATGAATACAATAACGGTATACAGTTAAAAACTTCATGTTTATTATTGAAACTAATGAGTTTCTTGAGAATGTTATATATTAAAGCTTACATCTGAAAGTATTTAACAAAGACCCTAAAACAAACACAAAACATCAGAAATGTACAAGGAGCATGACAAATTTAGTTGTTAACTATATATACTCAATTACTGATTTGAATATGATGATGATGTATGTCTATAATTAAGTATAAACGTATAATTAAAATCAATAGAGATGAGTACGAAGAAAGACATGTGGAGAGAGAGAGAGAGAGAGGGGGGGGGGGGGTAGTTCAATTCTAATCAAATTCGAATTAATTAGATCAAAACGACCTAAATTTTGAAAGAGGCGAATAGAATTTCTCCCACGATTTTGAGAACGAAGCGAGAATGAGAACAAAGAATAATTTTGACTGAGATTCTCATTTATAGGTGAAAAATCAAGCCGCAAAAATCATATTGTTTGTCCACTTAAGAACTATTACAGCGCCGCTGACCATATTTTATTAATGAAAAACAAATCCTATAGAATTCACCAGTACTGTGGTCCTCGCTGTGCATGCAAAACACAGGGCATGAAAATATGTAAAAGAGATGCGAAATATTATTGAGAGCGAGAAGGGAAAAACTCATAATCCATTTCGCAGGCAAAGCGTTGTTTTGGAAGCGGCTCTTTCATGTGTGGGCGCGTGCCTTACGCCCGCCCGAAGCCCAGGGGCGCGCGTCCATCAGCGCTCGGCTACTACTGCGGTTGGCCTTGCTGAGCGCTCCAAGCACGGCCGGTATACAGGGGATTGCATTAAAATTTTAAAATCCCATCGCGTGCCCAGCTAGCCAAACCTCAGCTGCCACTATGCAATCTAATTTTATTATTAAAAGAAAAGAAGGGACTAAAATTGAGGGTGAAATTTGGTAATAACCGGCTGTTTTTGTAATTATGTTTGAGCGAGGCTATATCCAATCCAGGCATTGTTCAATTTGACGTATTGAGATTACTTGAAAATTATTTCTCCCTAAAGATTCAAAATTCCTGAAAAACGAGATAAAGATAGACGAATGGGGTAATTCCCACAGTAACTATTTAAATTCAACAGACATAAATATGAATCATTGGCTCGTTAAATTTGTGAGTACTGATATTGAAAGTGAAGCTTATTATTTATATATTTTGACTTGTTCTAATATCTCTAAAGGACATTGCCAAACAAAAGACAAAGAGAGATAGAGAGAGAGAGAGAGAGATAGAGAGAAGTAGAACAGAGAGCGGGAGAAAGAGTATATAAATTGTAAGAGGGAGAGAGAGAGAGAGAAGAAATTAACTAGCAAAATTTGAATGATTGCATTCAAAATGCTAATACGCTGTTGTTTGAATTTCATAATAAAAACATAACAAAAGCCCATCGCAAAAATAACTATGCATAGAGGGAGGGACGGCTTTAATTATCAATGGGTCACCCCTGGCGTATCATCAACAGTATCACTGCAAAATATAAGCAGACTTTTGTATTCATAACCCGGGTTATGTTATTGTGGGGGTGTAGCAGGGCGCGTTGGTTTGAGGGGGAAAAGGGGAGGGGTAAATTGGGAGGGGAGCTGGTTGACGCTCTCGTGTTTCTTTAATTGTTTTCATTTAATTTGCCTTCATTTTTTATGTTATTAGAGAGACAAGGTGCAGTTCCCTTTCTGTTGTTGTTCCACAATCTCTTCCGCCTTCTCTAACTCTCTCTCTCCCCTCTCTCCCTACATCTTCTCATTTTCAGTCTTGTGAGAGGAGATGGTAAGTCAGAGTGTGTGTGTGTGTGTGTGTGTGTGTGTGTGTGTGTGTGAGCGAGAGAGAGAGAGAAAGAGAGAGAGAGAGAGAGAGAGAGAGAGAGAGAAATAGAGACAGAAACATAATGAGAACCAGCGGCAGAAAGGACGCGGAAAGGGAGGGGCACGCTCTCCCCTCTCTTTCTCTCTCTCTCTCTCTTTCTATATCTCTCTCTCTCTCTCCTCTTTCCAATTCCCCAGGACTGAGAAATAAAAAACAGAAATAGGACACAAAGTGGGAATGGGTTGGCTGGGAGGGGGAGGGGGATGTCGAAGATACAGAGAGAGAGAGAGACAAAAAGTAAAAGGAGGGGATAGAATGAAAGATCGGGGAGGGGTTCGACCATGCTCCTCGCCTCCACAAAGAGCTATAGCTCAACCTACCCCTCCCCTTCCCATCCCCGAGTTCAACGATGATTAGGCAAGCTAGATGGGAGCTATAGGGGTAATGTTTGACCCCTATAGCTGACCTTGCTCAACCACAACAAATCCTTAAATGGGTTAATGTATTGAGACTGCAGAGATGGAAAACATCAGAATATCAAATTTGTATAGCCTTACTGTCCTACTTGTAGCTACTTGCTCCCTCTATAATTATAGAAAACTTCCCCAATCGGTGCCTGTTGGTCCCCCATGATCCTCTTTTTATTATGTTAATTGAGAGCTGAATTAATGAGATAGCCACCTGTCAGTGACCTCGCTGTGTGGTCTAATCCCCTTCTGGCTGAAGTAGTACAGCCGGCCTTTAAAAGCGTTTTCACTGAACAAGAACAAAATTTGTATTCATTGCTGACTTCACTCATGTTGATTCTTTTGTATTTCCAAGGAACTTTATGTCTCAAAATGCAGTTGCAATAATTTATTTCGTTGGGTTACCTATTAAAATGTGCAAAATTGACAACATGGACAGTAACCCATGGACTATAACTCCATGCATAACCCGAGCATGATTACTTTACAGGCAATACAGTAAGGTATTGATAAGATGATTTCTTGAAAGCGTTTGCGATTGAGTGAAAGGAGTATTAAACAGTCTAGTCACCGACTTCGATAAACTGTTGATAATAATTATGGCTAAAAGTAAAGCATTCTATACAAGACTGCCATTCAAACATACAACATAAAATATATTCTCTAGATAATCATCAATTACTCTTAAAGGGATCCGGTAACTTTGTCTCAGATTCTGAAACAAAATCCTGGATTTAGCTCATGCTGCAATGATAATTATAAACCTTTAGGTCAGTCAGGAACCCCATGACTTTTACAAGCCGATCGCCTGTCTGATTATCAAGATATTTATGATTGAAATTACGGTTTTCATAACACTACAGTCTATTGGGGAAAACGAGTATGGTAAAACCGGTCACTCAAAGATTTTTACTTTTTTGAGGAACTTCTTGATCATTTTGCGGCGCAATATTTGTAGGGCGTCAATATTACACCATTATCACAGACACTGGTAAAACGTAGGGCCGTGTATCTCAGATTTAACATTTATTTGTTAAACGATCCCTTTAAACAAAACGCTAAGGATCACGGTTGATTCACAATACTTTTATGCCAATTTCTTATCATTTAGATCAAGTTGATGAACATTTTCCAGTCACTTCTACAAGCTTTTTTTTTGGATCAAAATAATCTTATGTCTAGAACTCAACTTTGTCTTTAAAAGGGGGAAATAGAATCTGTTAAAAGGTACCACCGTTTACCATGATTAGGGTCACTAATAGTTGACTAATGATTTCAAGAAGGACCGATTCATCACTCTAGTTGTGCGGAAGCTAGGGCTTTTGATCCCTCCCGCTTACCTGGATCGTGTTGTTGGGGGGGGGGGGGGGAGGGGGTCAGGTGGTGGTGGTGGTGGTGGTGGGATAGGGGGGGGGGAGGAGTGTTTACCACAAAAGAGATAGCGTCTGTATATTGGATCATGATCTGGGCCCTGTTTCATAAAAGCTTGTTTTCAATAACAAATGATAAATTTCAATGACGAATTTGCTCTCAGCCAATCAAATGCCACGCTCCTGGTAGATTGTAATAGTTATTGTAACTTGTTATTGATAACAGGTTTTTATGAAAAAGGGGCCTGACCATTAAAATTAATAACAAGGAAGTAGGTTTTTAGGTTATGACTTTGCTTCGTCATCCGTTGTGCAATAATTACGGGGGTGCATTCCGGGTACGGTGAGTTCTCAAGTCTACGTCCATACACTGTGGGTTAGAAATAAATGCCTTTTTTAATCAAAATAATGGTTAAATATTTTCTTGCTTTTTTTCTCTGCTAAGGACGACCAGACATTCTAAAAGAGAGAAAAGTTATCCTAAAAAATGGTAACTATTATGTGTGTCTGACTAAGTTATGTATAGCTATATAGGCTCAAACATGTTCGATTTTTGCTCAATTTGTAGGAACAGGTGATCATGATTTGGCAAAAAATAATGGGGTTATGCCCTATATAACTAGTCATTAAACCTTATCCGGCTCATGTTGGACAATGTTTAATTATTATTAGTTGAAGTGTACAGATACGCAGGAAGAGTGCATGAATAAAATTATACTTCCTATAATAGATGGTTGATGGTTGGTTTGTTTACCTGACTGCATGGCAAGAAAGAATAATTATGATAACGTATGCTTGTCATGAAAGAGAGCGCATTTATGCTTTTTAGGGAAGCAAGCCAGGACCCGACGGATTTAAAGCCCCACTGTACCACTTATAGCTACTTGCGCCCTCTATATAGCAAGCAATGCCTAATCGGTGACCATTGGTCCCCATGATCCTCTTTTTCTTATGTTAAGTGAGAGCTGATTTGATGAGATAACCACCTGTCAGTGACCTTGCAGGGTGGTCTAATCCCTGTTGTAAACTAGTACAGGTGGGCTTTAAGTCCTTAAATTGGTAATGATGATTAATGCCTTTATACAAAGGGCACTACAGCGCATCGGATTGGTTTCGAACTCGGGACCTCCCGATTATGAGACCACTGTTCTACCTTCGCGCTTCCTTATTTATTCCTTTGATTTAATATAACTTAATGAATTGAGTGAAGACTGTCCTTGTAAAGTCATGGTCCATCAAGAGACGGGTCATCATGCAGGACGTATGAATTTAAAGTCCACTGTACAGAACCGGACAACGGAACAAAGAAATGCCCGGGTGGGACTGAGGATGAGGGATTGGACAAAGAAAAAGGGGGTCACCAAACTTTTCGTTCGACCCTGCCCTACATTTCGGATCATAGCAAGGGCGGTGGGAACGGAATCTATTTCGAGATCCCTGGACCTTCCTCAATTACTTCCCAGTCAGTATTTCAATTCGTTCATTCATCCTTTCATTCATCCAGTGATTTTCGTTGAGGGTATACTACAGCGATCGAGTTGCGATGGTCTTCTAGTTTTAAAGAGAAGGTTGAGTTCTGGGAAGAGGTGACAAATAATTAGTGAGCGTTATAATTGTTGATATGCAAGTGTGGAAAGACATCAGATTAAAAATGTTCCCTGAAAAGTATGGCTCTTCAAATGCCTTCATATTCTAAATATGGCATGTAACAAAACATTGGGACGGATTTTTACGCCACGTGTTTGTGTAGTCCCATATACATCCTTCTGTGTACAGTGCTTGTAACTTTACTAAGACTGGGCCGAATTCGGGGCCGAATTTCTTATCATTTTGATGATTCTAGAACCTTGCAGTACACACCAATACTTATATGCTAGATTCCACGCCCCTTGAAGATCCATCCTTTTCAGGGGGCATTTTTCTATGATACCCTTCCACACTACTCACATAAAAAGAATGAAAAGGCTCACAAATTATTTTTACCTTTCCCAGGACCCAACCTCCCCTTTAAGAATAGAACCAGGTCAGGCACTATGGGGTCATGTTTTGAATTTTTTGGAGGCGTGGCTTGCGTATTATGCAGCGTGGAAAATCAACAATGACCTCTTGGACTAAAAATAGGCGTGGGGGGGGGGGGGGGGGGTAGAGAACCATCAATGAAAAAAGCTAAACGCGTACCCTAGATTTAGCATTATTAAATTTGGAAGGAGATGTTCTACCACAATACATTTCTAAATATTATACGATTGTAATAAGGAAGATTTCACCTTTAAACAAAAAAGCAATTGGTGAAGAGGAAGTTTTCAGAGTAGGCCTATTCCAAATTCTCCGAGTACCCAACCTCCTCTTTAAGAATAGAATCAGGTCAGGTACTATGGGGGTCATGTTTTGAAAATTTTGGAGGCGTGGCTTGCGTATTATGCAGCGTGGTTACATTGAGGAAAATCAACAATCGGACCGCTTGGACTAAAAATAGGCGTGGGGGGGGGGGGGGGGGGGGCGAGAACTATCAATGAAAAAAAGTTAAACGCGTACCCTAGATTCGGCATTATTAAATAAAATTTGTGGTTAGGATGTATACTATCTGGTAGGATGTACCGTTCTATACAATCAAAGCTTTTGCTATATTTAGGAATTTAGATGGGGATGTAAGGATAAAACACGCAAAGACATTTTTGTTATGACATGGAATTCTATATTTTGGGTTATGAAAGAGTTTCACACGTAAATTATTTGCTTTTGAATGTGATAAAAGAACTTTAAAATCGTCTATATTTTGGGTTTGTAAATTCTTTATAGTTTCAAATACCACTTGGTAATCAACTAGCAATAACTTAGTAATAGTCGTAATATTAATAGTAATATAAGTAGTATACTAGTAGTACTACTACTAGCAGTAATAGTAATACTTGAAGAAGAAGAAGAAGAAGAAGAAGAAGAAGAAGAAGAAGAAGAAGAAGAAGAAGAAGAAGAAGAGGAAGAAAAAGAAGAAGAAGAAGAAGAGGAAAGAGAAGAGGAAGAGAAAGAAAAAGAATTAATCTTTGTAGTGGCTGCTATTGTAGTAGTAATGGTGGTGTTAGTGGTGGTTGCTATTGTAGTAGTAGTAGTAGTAGTAGTAGTAGAAGTGGTAGTGGAGACGATTGGGGGAGGAGGTCATATGTGATGAATATATAGTTGCATAAACCTCGAAATAGTCAATCTAACATTAAAATATCAACAACAATGACAACCACAACAATTTTTCCTTTGACCATGAGAATTATTTGGGAAATGTCCATATATGGAGTATAATTCGCAAACACGCTCTTTAGATGTAGGTCGAGTTCTTGGGAGGTGAAAGCGAGGATTACAGATAAAGGGTTTCCCCTATTTCGAATGCATTAATAACGGAAGCTTTATTTCATTTCCCTAGAAGCGTTTCTTATGCTAGCTATACACTGTTGCCCAAATATATAGTTGGAGTAATAAATGCAGGATATGGTTTATAGATAAAGTGGATATCTTCTCAGAACTTTATTGATCAATCGAAGGAGTTAAAGAGACTGGTCAATAAATTTACGGCTGTAAATTGATTGACTTTTTATTACAACAATTTAAAGATTATTGTATGCACATACACCAACATTTGAAAGATATAGAAAAAAAGGAAGGAATATGATTGTACCAATTTTTAAGAAAAACATGTTGCATAATTTGAAAAGACCAAGAGGAACTGTTGCAACAATATTGTCGCAGGAGAGAGTTTAGTTAGAAATTGCAGTATCTATTATTGTACCAAATCTGCAACTCACAAAGTAAGACAGTAAGTTTTAACATGTCACATTCTCAATAAACATAAATCGGGACAAATTTAATTTTCACATACTTAAATAATTACAAAACTTAGTAAGGGTATGAATAATTGTGAGGGACATATTGCGCGGAATTTTATGCCCGGTATGCGGATAAAAAATTATGTTTAAATTCGCCCTCCTTTAATTCAATTGCCATTAGTGAATGACTTTTTCCTCATCGCATTCGTCTTTTAGAGGAGCCGAAAAGGTAAAAGGTTAATGAAACACAGATCAGCTCAAAGACAACGGAATCTCAAGAGAAATCTGAGATCTTGATTGTTATCAGATGTTTGGGTCAGTCCTGGACTGGTATGGAAAGGGTTGATTGCCGTTTGGTCTACCACCAGTTCGTCTACTTCTCAATTGGTTTATTCCTATATGGTCTACTCCCAGCCCCATTCCGTCTACTTATCATTTGGTCTAATGACTATTTAGGATAATAGAAAACAAATCATTAAATGTTTATTAGACCTTAAGGGTAGTAGACGAAATGGGTATTAGACGAACTGGGTGTTAGACTAACTGGTTGAAAGACTAATACAAATAGACCAAATGGGTAGTAAACTAATTGGAGAGTAAACCAAATGGAAATTAGACCAAATATCTATTAGCCTACATGGTCATCAGACCAAATAATGAGAAGACAAAATGATGATGAAACCATGTGAATAGTAGATGGACTGGGTGTGTAGACCATAATGGGAATAGACTAATTGGAGAGTAGACGAACTGGTTGTAGACCAAACGGCAATTCACCGTAAAGAGGACGTGGGAAGGTATATACAAGCACGGACTCTAACTTGACTCTTCACCATAACAAACCTTGCGAGATATCTAGCTAGTATAAAGCGATGGAAATATTATTTCCCCAAAATGAATTCCGGTGAAAAGAAGCATCATTGTTTAGTATTTATAGAGCACTTCTAATAGCTTGATAAAGATGTAAATTTCTATTTTAGCTCCCTTAAAGGGGTCGTTTAACAATGTTAAATCTGAGATGCACGGCCCTACGTGTTATTAGTGTCTGTGATATGGTGTAATATTGAAGCCCTAAACAAATCGCGCTTCAAAATGATCAAGAAGTACCTCAAAAAAGTAAAAATCTTTGAGTGACCGGTTTTACCATGCTCGTTTTCCCAAATAGACTGTAGTGTCATTCATACATATCTTGATAAGCAGACGGGCGATCGGCTTGTAAAAGTCATGTGGTTCCTGACTGATCTCAAGGTTTATAATTATGATTGCAACACGAGCTAAATCAAGGATTTTGTTTCAGAATCTTAGACAAAGTTACCGGATCCCTTTACAGATAATCAGTTTTTTTAATACCTACTCATTCTTGCGATTAAACAATTAAATGCAATTTGATAATCATTATATATATTAGAAATTCCCCGCGAGTAGGTACTTTTAAATCAAAACTAAAAGAACATCTTTTCATTTAACTTTGACATTTAAATGCAGTTTGAAATGGATGGTAATTAGGAAATCCCCACGGTTAGGTACTTTTAAATCAAAACTAAAAGCACATTCATTTTAACTTTATGATGTAGATTTTAAGTACATCATGCTCTTTCAGCGCATTAGAATGCATTTGCATGGTTTATGGGCTTTATAATTAAAGATAAAGTTGAGTTCTGGTAACAAAAGAAAAAGAATTCTCACATAATAAAAAAACTTTATTCACTGAATGTTCAAGATTACAAATAAATGTCATTTGCCAACAATTTTGGTAGAAAATGTTTACTGGCTGAGTAATGAGCATAGAACGATAAGGAAATCAAGGTAGGTAACCCCGACACAATTTGTGTAGTCCCATACACATCTTTCTGTGTACAGTGCTTGTTACTTTACCAAGACTGGGCCAAATTTATTATGATTTTGATGACTCCAGAACCTTGCAGTACACACCAATACTTACATGCTACATGGTCAACTTTTTTCTGATCCATTCCACACCTTTTCTTTCACAATGCAATCGCATGTCCAGAACTCACCTTTATCTTTAATGTGTATATTGTTTTTATATTGTATCATATCGTTTGTCATTATTGACTGTCAGTTGTGTATGAAATCAAGTATAGCATCTGTTCATCCCTGCTCTGTTTTTACCTAATTAGAGGGCGGACTGCGCGGTGTAAGAGTAACGCGACCCTCCTGTTGAGTTTCAGTTCCCGTTTGGTCGGCGAATAAAGTAACCCTGGATAAATATACCTTGTAACTATACCTCGGTCCGAAACCAGGTCACTCCCTGTGCAGGGGTCAGAGGTTAACATGGGCGTGACCTCATATTATGTGTATATCCACTGGGTCAATGGTATATTTCAATTTGTGATCAAGAGACCATCCTTGTTCTTAGCTTCGTCAAACAGAGCCAGGTTTCACAAACCCTGTTACCAATTACAATTTTACAATGATGACATCAATAAAAGGACAGAAGATGTTCAATTTGATAACTGAATATGTTCTAAAAATGTAGCGGTTTCAGGTTTTATTAAAACAATGGCTGTTTTGTGAACACAGGCTCTTAAACCTAACTTTAAACTTCTACAAGTTAAAATAATTCAATTGCAAGTGAGAATAAGATATATATAAGTGAAAATGTATATAGTTTATAAGGGGAGTATGTTAGGAGAACATTCATAATTCATTTTCGTTATTAATTTTGATAGAACGAATTTGCTAACTTTCAAGATATGGGGAAAATATCTAGGGGTGACAATATTGATAAAGTTAATTTAATATGTTATATGAATTAAAATATTAATACTACGACATCGACTCCTGGCAGGGTGGGGGGGGGGGGGCGTTCTAGTTAGATGGAAGGCAACGTAATGCGTTCATTGGGCGGTTGAGAGGGGTGTGGGAGGGGGTCATGGCGTCTTCTCCCTACACCCCTTTTCTCCCTCCCTCTTTTCCCTTTACACCTTTTCCCTCCTTAATATGTTTTTTTTCTTGAATAGGGACACCTGCCCCATGCCCCGGATCATGGTACAACACTGTCTGTGACACAAAGTTACCTGTATAATCTTACGGGTATGACAACGAATACCAGGTAAGCAACATCTCATAACATAATCAAGACTTTTTACTGGTATAAACATGATTAACCTTTCACCACATCCTTTTAAAGGGAATGTTGAGTTTTGGTAAAGTTGGAATATATTTAATGAGCTATCTCATAATTTGTATGTCAGTTTGCAAGGATACTATAGGGTATATATTATATACTATATATATATCTTTAGCAATTAAGACTGGGTCGATTGCTTTTCATGTTGACCATTTCAAAACTTCTCAGTACTCATCAAGTTTATGTAGTTTCTACTACACGTTTTTTCACAGTGTAATTACACTTCCAGGGCCCCGTCTTATAAAGATTTGTTCTCAATCGCAACTATGTACATAACAGATAGGAGACTGCAGACTTTCGATTGATTGGAGGACTAGCGATTGATTTGAATCAATCGCAACTATGTACATAACAGATAGGAGACTGTAGACTTGCGATTGATTGGAGGACTAGCGATTGATTTGAATCAATCGCAACTATGTACATAACAGATAGGAGACTGTAGACTTGCGATTGATTGGAGGACTAGCGATTGATTTGAATCAATCGCAACTATGTACATAACAGATAGGAGACTGTAGACTTGCGATTGATTGGAGGACTAGCGATTGATTTGTTCTCAATCGCAACTATGTACATAAGATATAGGAGACTGTAGACTTTCGATTGATTGGAGGACTAGCGATTGATTTGAATCAATCGCAACTATGTACATAAGAGATGGGAGACTGTAGACTTGCGATTGATTGAAGGACTAGCGATTGATTTAAATCAATCGCAACTCTTTATATAAGGCGGGGCCTAGTATTTCACATTATCTTTAGCAAGACTTGTGTATCGATATACATTTATTTATTTATATATGTATATAACTTTAGGTATGAACAATAATGTTAACTTTATCTTTTATCATTTTTATTGTATACTTATTTAATCATTCCTGTTTTTATGCACATTTTATGTAAACATTGCATTATTGGTCCCTGGAGTACTGCATTGTACTGCATTGTACATTGTACATTGTATTGTATTGTATTGTATTGTATTGGAAAACAAAATCGAAGAAGAAAGGGAGAAGAGGGTGACGCAGTGCAAGACAAAGGGAAAATGTCAAAGTATTTATTGCCTTTAACACGCAAACTTTGGTACATCAGACAAGACGGTCAACGTTTGTAGGCAGGTATCGACATCTATTCATTGGCATTCGTTGCTACGGTAACGCGCATCATCTTTGTCTCATCCTGTCAAATTTGATAACCCGGGAGAACAAAGGAACGACAGCTGATAGCAAGAGGGACGAAATGCGATTGTCAAAGGCTGTTTGCATCAACATCATCAAATGACGAATTCACACTTTGCGTGCGGTGAGACATACACCTCCTTGTGTTCATCATCAGGTCAGGCGATTTGTTTTTGTTGGTTTCTAAACTTTAATAAAGGTTGTATCTTCCCCCTCCCCTTCCTATTATAACCTGGCGTCATTTTAAAATGCCGATCAAAACAAAACAAAGGCACTCGTTTTATACCCAAGGCCAGTTCTGTTTTGGTTGAGAGTAATATTAATAACTTTCAAAATACGGGGGAACAGATACGTGCAAAGAAGATATCAATGTAACCTTTGACCTCAAACAACAGAAAATGACTGTCAAGATGCAGTTGCTAGGCAACCACTACCCCCTCTTTGTTGTCTGTTCGTGGTCACTACCTCTCTGGCGTCTATACCAGTATCAAACAAAGAGATATCCGTGTGTATTTTCGGAGAGGAGTAAGTGCATGTGTCTAATTGGTATTAGCAAATATCAGGTAAAGAACTGATGACAGCTTTTTTTCGATACCACTTTAATCTGATACTCAAGAAATTCTGCATTAAGTTATCATGTAATACGTAGGATGAGAGTATGATCATCATTAAGGCCATGTATGTTATTAATTCCGCGTTTATCCTCCATTTCTCCTCCCCCTATTTGCCCAGCTAAATTACTTTTATTATTTGTTACTTTTATTTTGTAATGAAATAAATGAGAATGTGAGGGCATCTAGACAATATATTTACATTTTCACCTGGCTTTGAGCCTCTGTAAGCCATTCGCAATGAATTAAAAAAATGAAATTGAACCATGGTATTTGTGTGTACAGTAAAACATCAGATTCCAAATAAAATCGAATACTTTCCTTTCTTTACAAAAAATGACAGAGAGTGCAGAGAAATCAACTACAGGCAAATTCAGCCCTGATCCTTGCCCATCTTGAATTTGCGCGAACATAACAATCAGTGACATTATGTTATCCGATATGCTTTTAATGGATGTAGATTTGGTTATTGAACTAGTACTTGAGTTGATTTCTCTAAAGTCTTAGCAATCACATAGAATAACTCCTTCATTATCATCATAATTATTTTATATTATTAGGAGACGCGATGCTTCAGAGGAAGAGCAGTTGTTTAGTAACCGAGGGTCCTGGGTTCGAAGCCAAGTCGATGCCCTAGTGCCCTTTGGTAAGGCATTAATCCTCATTACTAAGTCCCCCAGAGAGGATTTAAAGCCGTCAGTCCCCTGGTTGCTTACTTACAAGAATAAACATCCTTTCTTGGCAGTCATGTAAAACAAGCCATCAAGCCAAATCAAATAATTATTATCTTATTATCACTTTTTTTTTCAACGGCTGGAAAATAACTGTCCAAACCGGACTTCCTTGAAGAAAGAAAATGAAAATATGAGGGTACGTTTGTGGTTTGTGTCTCTGTTTGCGGATATAATGTTTGTTCTTCAAGAGGGGTGAGATGGAGGGAAGGAGGGAGGGGGTGGGAGCCTCAGAGAATGTCTTACAGATTTTATGAAGGAAATTCCACATTTGCAAACCAATTGTTTTAAGACCGTTTCCTGATTCTGTGAAGGAAATTTCACATTTGCAAACCGATCGTTTTAAGACCATTACCCGATTATATGAAGGAAATTTCACATTTGCAAACCGATCGTTTTAAGACCATTTCCTGATTCTAAGAAGGAAATTTCATATCCCTGACAGAAAGATGACCGCAGTTCGCTTTTATTTTGCCTGCCTTACCAAAGGGGAAAATAACCAGGGTTGAACTCATTTTTTCCTCGTAAAATGACGTTTAATGTTTCCGAATGGTACAGGCGGAAATCCACTCTCATTCATTTCGGTTTCCATTGAAAATAGTTGATTTCCTGCAACTAGAAACTAGAAACAACGTCATATTGCTTGAGGTAGAAATGCATTTCGAAAGTTTAATTAGACTACTTCCTTTGATAATTTCATTTTACCTAGAATTTTTGTAATTAAACACGTTTTGGAAACTCTCGCATCTCTATGGCATGTTCGTGACTGCATACAGGACAAATTAATTTCAAGGGATAAGTACGATATTTCTATATAAGGTAACTTTGCAATTTACGACGCATGACGGTCACACTCATTTTTCCCTTTTTGTTTGTTTTTTGTTTAGTTTAAAACAGGGATAAATATCGATTTGAAAGTCTATAATTTTTTTTTGAGCAAGCAGTGTGAGCCAAATATACATTCTCAACCTTTCTCTTAGTACATTTCAATGAAAAAATTAAATAACATTTATATCATAATAATGACAAAATATTATAAATTGGGTCTTATTGACCCAGTGTAGCCGTAACAGCATTAATACGGCTCTTTATCAAAATTGAAATCAAATCAATAATATTTAAACGAAAATGAAAGAAAAAACACACTTATTAAAGGAAAATAAACAAAAATGTGTTAGATTGAGTCGAGCAATATTTACATCGCCATTGAAATAACAAATTGACACCCCAAAGAATGCTTTTTCATTTGTATTCTTCGGGAAAAAATACCTTTATCCTCATTCTCTCTTATGTCAAAGGGAAAGCGAAGTAAATGTTAAATAAAAGTATTATTTAGATTTTTTAATTAGAGTATAGAGCATACGAAAATTAATAATAAGGCCTAATAAAGTGGTGTCGTACTATTCTGAGCCATCATCAACAACAATAACAAGAAAATAAAAACAAAAAGAGAAAGGAGAGGGGAGGGGGGGGGGGGTGGGGAGGTGAGTCTTAAGTTTTGAAGTGTAAGAGTTTTTTTTTTTCTTTTCTTCTTCTCTGAGTCTACAAGGATGTGACGAGATAACTTTAACATCCTTCTCAAAAGATCAATTGTTTCGACAGAAAACCGCAACAACCTCACTGGACAAACACGATAACAGAGATTTGTCTATTCTAATAATTACCCATGGTCACTGCTACAGGGTGCCACAACAAAAATGCAATCAACATAACTTGTCAGATGGAAATCGAATGACCCTTGACCTTTTCATTCAAGCAATATTAATACGGGGTAATACTAAAATCGAATCACAAATAAGAAAATGCAACCATATCGCAATTTTTTCATGAGAGAGAGGTGGAAAGTGGACAACAGAAATCGAAATTAAATCAAGTCTACTCGAATGAAAGTTCATTATTCAAGAAGGAAGACACACCACACATATGCAGGGGCGGCGATTTTTTTTTTTATGACGGGAGGGGGGGGGGGTGTGGGACGAAATGCGAGGGACGAGGGAGCATAATGAACGAAAGGGGCGAAGGTGACGGAAGGAATTTTGCGATGGGGCGTAGCGACCGAGCAAGAAGATTTTTGCATTTTCATTAGTCTAAACGCTGCATTATTGGGCCCTCCACTCTCCAGAGCCTAAAAGAGCGTTGCACTTCTTTATTCAGTATTTGCTTTACATTCTTTTGGTGCACTTTTTCAAATATTCCCGGGGGGGGGGGACGATTTCCCTAAAACATTACCCCCCCCCCCCTGATTGCCGCCCCTACACATATTGGATATTGACTACTACAACACATATAGAGCGTTCCGAAAACTGTGATTATTATCTTGTTTTCTTTTATTTGACATTTTTCTCTTCCTTTCCATTCAGGGTTACCATTTAAATAGGTAAACCTAAAAAAAAGAGTTAGACAATAAACTTTCATTGGTTTGGGTGATCTACCAACCTTAAGATTTAGTAAGCAAACTTTCCGTCCGTACTGGTTACTTTCTTCAAGCCAAACGATACTTCTTACAGTTTTATTCACTGTTTAAGACAGTTCGTCAAACTTATTTGATTTAGGCTATAAATATACACACAAAACACATATTTTTAACTGCCACAAAGAATTTTGTCCAAATTAGGGCCTACTATATAGACCTACCTGATAATGATTTTTATAATGTTGTAATATGCTATTATAGGTTTAGGTTGGCGGTCTCCAGCGTTTTCTGTAATTTATCTATTTCCATTGACAAATATTTGTGTTTGTATGCATCTTATTTAATGTAATTAAAATATGTAAAAAGAAGAAAAAATTGTTACTTTATGTATATGATTAATATGATATATTTTGAAAACGCAGAATAAAAACAAACAAACAAACATGTATATATTTTCATTCATTCTAAATGCTGTCACTACACTGTTGGTAGCTTGAGATGGTCAAATTATGACCTACGAGCAAAATGTGGAAAACAAGGCTATTGTTTTTTGTTTTTTTCATGACACACCGTGTAGAATATTCAAGGCAATGCAGTGCATGACTGACTAACAACAAGTATCCCCTTCTGCGGACAATACTGAGAGGTCAAGTTTAATACCGCCCCTGGTCACTCAAAGGGACCCCTGTGGTCAAGTTTCGGCTCTGAGTGACGGCTGAAGGTCACAACCCTATGTCCCGAACCGTGCTCTACTTCATTATCAAAGCTCAGGTCCTTTTCTATCAAAAGCTGAGAGAACTGGTTCAGAATTTTTTTTTTAATGAAACGAATTGGCCATTTTCATAATGTAATCAAATTTAATGCATAGAAGTGCCGTGTTTGGAATTCTGTTATGAATTATTGTATTTCGATAGTAAAAAAAAAAGAAGCGAATTGCATATATTACGTGTTGTTAGGTAGGACAAGCCATACTATTTGTCCTACCTAGCAACAATTAAGTTATTGAATTTGATTACATTACGAAAATTGTCTATTAAAATGCCCCGTTCTTCATTTAATTGTTTTTAAATTCCTGAAAGAAATGATCGAAAGTCTTGCCCATTATTTTCCTAAACTTGAGAGCGAGGGTCAGAAGTTATGATTCTTTTTGACGACTGTGAAAACTCTTTCGAACTAAAATTCATTGCTGATTAATTAGTTCCTTGTTGAAAGTGACCCGGAAATCGTTTTGAAAGTTTGTCAATGATTTTGTTTCCCTCCAAAAGTTTCGAGTCAGTTTCATATATCTCATTCTTAGAAAGTGAGTGGGAAAGCTTCATCGTTCTGCAATTCTTGTTTTCCTTTTTACCCTGAATCTGAAAGATGTGTTTTGATTTCTGTTGTGCTTTCGACAACGGTTTTCCCAAAGTTGGAAGTAAAGGATCAGGAATTGTGAAAAAAACATACCACCATCAACAAAATCTAGAAATGTCAGAACACCGTATAATTATGTAAAATGGCCTTAAAGAAAAGATTGAATTTTGGGGAGAGGTGAACAGTATTCTGTAAGCGTTTTCATCGTTATTATGGAAATGTGGAAGAACATCAGAGAGAACAAAATATGTTCACTGAAAAGTATGGCTCTTCAAATGCCTTCATATTCTAAATATGACATTTTTGTGTAGTCCCATATACTTCTGTCTGTGTACAGGTGCTTGTTACTTTTAAGTTTTACCAAGACTGGGCCAAATTTCTTATCATTTTGATGATTCCAGAACCTTGCAGTACACACCAATACCATATATGTTACATCATCAATCTTCAGTCTGATCGATTCCACACCGTTCATTTCATAATGCAATCGCATGACCAGAACTCAACTTTATCGTTAAGGACATGATGATATGTACCAGCTAAATTAACTGCTCCTGGAATTTACCATTTTGGGGATTTTCTTTCACCAGACACTTCCTGGAACGATATGTCAAGTATCCTTCAAATGCCTTCGCGATATCATTTTACTTTTAACGCACGCTAATAAAAATCTACGCCAGTAAAGTCCCTTATGCATATTTCATTGCATATTTGTCTCGAAAGCTCTTTAAAGTTGATACTCTAAGCAAATAAATGTCCCTTAATTTGTTACCTACGGCAAGTATATGTTATTTTTAAGTTTTTCAATTACTTAGTATATCACAAAAAAATTCTGTCTACTCGAAATCCTCGATTGAAATGTCTAAAATATCCGCCTCTCTTTGCATAGAAAATCAGTCACGACGCTGGTCTACTATTTATGACCTCACGTCCGGGAGAGAGTATATTCACGTACCCGGATGTTCCATAGCAAACATGTGCAGAGTGATACGATTTTCTGCATATTTTTGTTTCAAAGGCTGAAAAGTCTAATAAATCATAATTCTATGTACAATTCTTTACCTTCCCCTAGTACTTCATAGTATTAATATCAATTCCCCTTTTAAAAATTATGACATATACATGCCAACGACGTGCTATTAGTCGATATTTTCACCATGTAATTTTTGTTTTGGTGTCGAAATCGGCCCAGGCACGGAGTGAACAGTAGCTGTCTACCCATGCACAGTTCATTACCATACACTACAGCAATCTCCCGATGGTTTCTTCTTCCTTTTTCCCATGTCTTTCGCCTTCCTTGGCCCTGAACATCCTTCATCTACCAATTCTGACACCGGTAGTCAGGAGCAAGTCTTTGTTAGTTGTTTTTCTTAGCTGGCAACGTCGCTTTCATTCTCTTGCAATTGCCGATAAACATATAACTAGCGCACGTACGTTCCATCACAAGCAAGCAGCGCCTAGAGCAGCGGCTTGGTCTTACCTCCCGATTCTGCCCGTTCATGCAAGAGCCGCATCACTCGCCAAAATATTATAGAGGAAGCGCGCTTGCATGATCTCGTTCAAGTTTGATATTTTACAACATAAAATGTTTAACTGGTACTGTATCCTTTTTTGAGGCAGTCACATACATCTATGATAAGTACTATCATAGTTCTAGACCTATTCGTTTTACAAAACTGCTCATGTACATCTGATGACAATATAATGCATCCGCCTATTCATAAGTGCACGATTTAACTTAAATTCCTAAGCAGTAAACTCGTCTTAAATCTCTACCAAATAGGTGAATATGAGGATATAAAAAGAAATCAGCGACGGGAAAATGTTGCTTCGTTATTCTTCATTCAAATGAAAACAGAAAATCCATCAAATATACTCCTTAACAACAACAAATCTAAGCTCTGACAGGATAGCATTTACGTAGGGATATCACTGCCATTCACTCTCACTGAGCCCATGACTCCCGTTCGTGACGTCACGGATAGAGGCCCGACTCTACGTGCACTTCCGGGTTTCAGACTTAGATATTTTGGTAGGGTTTACTCGAATAAATTCATTATTCTAAACTTGTTTTGTCGGGTGGACACCATTTGGTGTTATTATGGGGGTTAAAAGCTTTCTATTTATGTAATTATCTCAGTATTTGGGATTGTCTTAGAGTATCAACTTTAAAGATAAACTTGAGTTCTGGTTAAAAAAAAAAAAAAATGAATTCTCACAGAATCAAACGAAACTTACACTGAATTTTCAAGATTACAAATAAAGGTCATCTGCCAAACCATTTTGGTAGAAAATGTATACTGGCTGAGTAATGAGCATAGAAAGATAAGGAAATCAAGGTAGGTAACCCCGACACAATTTGTGTTCTCCCATACACATCTTTCTGTGTACTGTGCTTTTTACTTTTCCAAGGCTGGGCCAGATTTATTATGATTTTGATGACTCCGAACCTTGCAGTACACACCAATACTTACATGCTACATGATCAACTTTTTCTGATCCATTCACACCTTTTCTTTCACAATGCAATCGCATGACAGAACTCAACTTTATCTTTAAGTGAGCATATAGATAATCTTTCACTGTGTGAAATGTGCGGTAAATACAGATTATTGTTGTTCTTATTTTCACTGTTATAATTAGAACCTAATACTAACTATTTTCGTGATTCTTTATCAATATTATAATTCTTATTCATCATTATCACCATAATAAATACAATAATCACAATCATCAAACTCATCATCATCAGCATCTTCTTCAACATCATCATAATCATCGTTACAATCCTCACAGTCATAAAAATCAATCTTCATGCTCAATCTTCATCATGATCATAATCATCATCATCACCATCATCATCATCATCACCATCACCATCATCATCATCATCATCACCATCATCATCATCACCATCATCATCATCATCACCATCATCATCATCATTATCATCATTATCATCACCACCACCATCATCAACATCATCATAATTATCACCATCATCATCACCATCATCATCATCATTATCATCATCATCATCATCATCATCAACATCATCATCAACATCATCATCATCATCACCACCATCATCATCATCACCATCATCATCAACATCTTCATCATTATCACCATCATCATCACCATCATTATTATCATCTTCATCATCATCATCAACATCATCATCAACATCATCATCTTTACCACCATCATCATCACCATCATCATCATCATCATTATCATCATCATCATCATCATCAACATCATCATCAACATCATCACATCTCCTTATTCATCATAATAATCATCGTTACAATCATCACAGTCATTCAAACATCATCATCATCATCATCAACATCATCATCATCAACATCATCATCATCACATTACATCATCATTATCATCATCATCACCACCATCATAATCATAATCACCATCATCACCATCATCAAGCCTCCACAAGTCATGTCACCTACCATCCGGTTGCGATTAACTCTCTCCAATTTGTTGTTGACACCATTTTAATCCAAGTCGCGTCACCTCACTACCTGACGCCCCCCTCCCCTCCCCTCTCTCTCCCTCTCCACACTCTCACATCTTCACCTTGTTGTAACCCCCAAACCAGGGGGTCGATCCTGGGTCCAATGAGGGGGTATTAATTACCCTCCCCCGCGTAGAATTTGTTTTTAACGTCAATCTTTAGAAAGACAAAGAAGGTTGAGTTCTGTGAAAGGTTAACAACTATTTTCTTCTTTTTCGTTCTTTTTATTTTAGTGTGGAAGAGTATTATAAAAACAAATATCCTCATATTCGAATATAAATATAACAAAGAACTAACGGTTGTGGACCACACTTGTATGCATCAGGTTTGTGTAGTATTATGTTTGAGTGACTTTGAGCAAGACTGGGCTAATTTCTCATCATTTTGATGATTCCAAAATTTCACAGTATATGCACCAATATTTACGGTCGACCTTTTCCAATTGCTTCCACACTGTTTCTATTACAATACAGTTGCATGAACAGCACTCAACTTTATCTTATAATGGAGAAGTTTATCCTGAAAATAAATTGGTTTTAATAGAAGCAGGAAAAATGAGAGAAACAGGTCAGTGATAGTTTGAGCAAAAACCGATTAGAAATAGGAAAGTTATGAATGTTTGAAGATGTCGTCAGTGAAGCACAAATTGGTAACACTGTGACGAATGTTGCGAGGTCTCCTCCCATTTGCACTGTACTAAAAACAAGGAGAAGAGCTCGCAAGGTACGTCACAGTGTTGCCAATTTGTGTTTCACTGTTGACAATTCAAAAAGTCATAACTTTCTATTCTGATCGGATGTTGCTCAAACGTTCAATTATTTATTTCTCTCAGTTTCCTGCTTCGATTTAAACCAAGATAACATCCTGGTGGAAAAACTTCTACAGGACTAAACGTTCTTATTTTTGTATCGGTTTTTGCTCAAACTTTCACTGACATTTATCTCCTTTTATTCAAATCAAATTAATATCAGGGCGAACATCCCTTTAATGCCTAAAATCTTTACAGACCTTGCATTTTAACCTACGAAATTAATTGAAAAGACCTTTGGAAATAAGATAATAGTGATAACATTAAAGAAAAAGTTGAGAAAAAGCACTGTAGGCCTACATAGAAAGATGTATATAATATGGGACTTCACAAATGGTGTCGGGCCTACCTTGATTTCCTTATCTTTCTATGCTCATTACGCAGCCAGTATACATTTTCGACCAAAATGACATTTATTTGTAATCTTAAACATTCAGTGTAAGTTTTGTTTGATTCTATGCGAATTCATTTTTTTTTTTTTTTTTACCAGAACTCAAGTTTATCCTTAATATGCAACTGTTGTGATAATCCCTTTTCTCTTCAGTCAAGATAATGTTTATTGTTTATAGATCAACCGTGGACCAGGGAAACAAAGAGGGCACTGAACCCTCAAACAAAAAAATGTGTTGGCTTTAAAAAATATAAAAAATCAAATTCCTTAAAGCCGCCCCTCGGAGCGATCGAGGGTGGGGAAATATGCTCTTTTGACCTTGAGTAATTACATACAATCATGTTCTTTATGACAAACAAAGGATAATTATAGAACTCATGTTTCACATCGACTTTTGCTATGCCTTTGATTTTTTTACAACAAAATAAAACCGAAATTGAATTGAATGGAAGTGCATTGTTTATAATGTAAACAAAACGCTTAGAGACTTCGGTGGTAAGCGCTTTATAAGTAAATTGTGTTTTTATTATTTATTATTTATTTAACGAGAGATGAGAGAAGGGTACTAACCGCAGACTATCTATCATGAATGTTCTTGGTTGATAAAACCAGATCATTTGGTTTATCTTTCATATTCAATACTCATAATGTTACCGATCAATCAACTCTCAGAGATGATTGATGTGGATGTAATAAAAGTCTACAATAAACACTGTCATATAATACGAGATGAAAGAGAGTCGCTATTCATCTGTGAAAGTTACCCGAAATTGGGAGATGAAATATAGACTATAACGAACATAAATCTTGGCGAACTTCAATGGAAGCGTA